>CAKALG010036684.1:0-12509 GCA_916700815.1 Helicolenus hilgendorfi | reverse complement strand
GGCCGACTGTCAGCTTGTTGTGTCAGGGCCTTAAGGTCCTGCGTCGGGTCTTGGATAATGAGAACCCAGTGGACCCCAATACTACTTCTACTCTTTTCATACATTATTTTGAGAAATATTAGCATGTTTTTCTGCTTCATGTTTTTTTTTAATTTAGCCAAAGAAGCCAAAGATCTTGAATGTAAAATTTTGTCTAAGCACAAGCAGTGTATAGTCTGATATTTAAACTTTCTGATCAAAAACAAACATAGGAAGACAACTTTTAGTACTTGACACTTTTGGTATTTCAGTTTAAAAAAAGTAGGTTCAATACCAGCTCTACCGCTCCATTCCTATTGTGAATACACATTTTTTTATCCAGTATGTGCTTGATTTTTTCCCCAGCAAACATGAATCCACGCACACACACACACACACACACACACACACACACACACACACACACACACACACACACACACACACACACACACACACACACACACACACACACACACACACACACACACACACACACGCTGACAGTCTCTCCTGTGCCACTCAGTGATAAGTTAATGTTGTCAGTATTTGCCCTGGCCTCTGCACCGTTGGGCTGTAGTCCCAGAGCGGGGAGTCCAGGGAGCTGAGACTCCAATGTCCTCCCTCTAAAACCCCCTGAGGCTGTAGCTGAACCGGCTACAGGGCATCCAGCCAACTCATAATCTAAGGCATTGCAATCCATTAGCTTGAAAAATCACAGTGACGACTGATTCTGTGTGTGCATGGACCCCATTCCCCTTATCTCCGCTGCTGCTGCTCTCAGTCTGTCTCTCTATCGGAATCAGCGGTCAAAGTTCATGTTTTTGGCTCATCACACCAAGGACTCTGAACCACTACAGTAAACACACATCTCTGGCAGCCATACACAGCTGCTTTACATTAACTGTCACTCTGCGTGTGTGTGTTTGCTGTAGTTCCATGTACCTGTGTGTGTATTTTTGGTTTTGGCCCGTCGTCAGTCATTGCACATGCAAGCTTCCTTATTAGCCTGTCAACAACGCTGCAAACACTTTTAAGCACAACAGATGTCAATACAAACACACACACACATTACATTGATTACTTGTAGCATCTCGTCCAAATGGTCTACCCAGAAGAGGAGACCTGAAGACTCCCCGGGGAGCAGAAGGAAGGTATGAAGGAGTTAAGAAAGGAAACAGAATGGGGGATATTAAGCCCTCGATGCAAATGGGGAAACCGATAGTCTGATATGTGAGCAAGTAATTCGGCTGCTTTAACCAAGATACACCACATTCGTATATTAGTTTACACCTGGGATGCTTCATCTTACAACATGAGACATGAGACAACTATACAGTCTATGTTTCTGATGGGGAACTGAAGCCGTTATCTATGCTTTCACCAAAGCAACCAGACTTCTTAGGAAAAAAAAAAATAATTTTACCTTGCAGAACACGGGAGTTATTATGTGACTTTGGTTAGTTCGGATTCACTAAAGTCACACAAGCACATACAAACTAACTGATCATGGCAGCGGTAGAACAGCAACCCCCCTGTTCTGCGAGGTAAAATTACTGTTTTTTTCCAATGGAGTCTGGTGGCTTTGGCGAGAGCATAGATGGATACAACAGTTTCAGTTCCCTGTCACAAAGGGCTGTCTGACGGAAAGGTAAAATGTGAAAATATTCTAAGTTAGGGATGCACCGATGCCGGATCACATATCGGGCCTATACTGATTCAAATAAGTGGATTGGATATCAATGACAATGGGGCCGATCTATTAAATTAATTTCTATGTTTATATATATACATTATATACTGTCATTTGAATTCCTGTTTAAGTTTTGACCAATTTGTTGCTGAATTAAGAAGGTTTACACTTGAACTATAATTCCTCTTAATTTTGAAGATTTATTACCAAGTTGCTGGTGTACGATTTATTATTTTAATAATAAAGAACAAATAAATACATTTATATCGATGTATTTATTGATCACAGCTTATTAATTAAACACTGGTATCAGATTGGTACTCGATATCAGCCGATACCCAAAGCCCAGGTATCGCTATATGTATCGAGACTGAAAAAGTTGGATCGGTGCATCCCTATTCTAAATATAGCGTACACTTAAACTGATATTGGATGGCCTGATATTTTTTTCTTTTAGGTTGCTGAAATACATTTTGCTGCCGGCCCTGTCCACAGCAGTACATTGCTTTGGTACCGTGCAATAACTCCTGTCTGCTTCTCGAAACCGGGGGCGTGCCGACCTCCATCTACTATGGGTAATACACTGACTATGGATAAGTACCTCATACAACATCACTTCAAAACACCCAAACTATCCCTTTAAAAGCGCTGGCTGGTTGTGTGGACCTGTGAGGCGATCTGAACCTGCTTGGTTTGTGTAGTCTCTCTTCTCTGTGAGTGTGTGTGTGTGTCTGTGACTATCTGAGAGGTCCAAGGCCGCCTGTGCGTGGTGTGGAGATCAATGTAACTGTTCTGGCTTTGAGATGGAGGGAGCTGTCAGACCTGAATTAGATGTTAAATCTTTTGGACAAAATGTATTGTGTTCAGAATTTATCATGTGCTGTTTCCAGCCCACTGATGTATGTTCTCGTAGGTTTGTGTGTGTGTGTGTGTTTGTGTGCACACGTGCAAGTGTGTGATGCTGCAGAGGTCCAGTCAGAATGTACTGTCTCAGGGCTAAAGTGGCTGTCTTGGAAAACATGATAGATTCTCGTCATGGTTCTTTCACTGTGGTAACTTTCTTCATTTCGTTTTCTCTTGCTTTCTTTATTTTTTTCCCCTCTCTGCTTTCTCTTGACGTCTTTCTGTCTTTCTCAAATCAACCACATAGTTGAGCTAGTTTCATCCGTCCGTTTTCCTCTATGCATGTCTCCCTCCCAGGCAGTCCTCCAAAGCAGTCATGTTTCATATATCTGTCTTCCTTCAAACTGTATATCTTAGACCAAACCTATAACCCATTCATCTCTGCTCTTGTGGCCAAGGCTCCCCGCCATTTCTCCCTCTTTATCCATCACTTTTCACCCCATCACTCCCACTCCTGCTCTGTGTGCTCGCGCGCCAGTATGTCTGTCTACTGATTATGGAGCTGAGTGTCTGGCTAACTGCAATTTATCTGCTAACTACAATACCAGCTATGTTTTTCTCTCCTGAAAGTTAACTGTCTTTTCCCCCCCCTCTTCTGCGTATTTGCTGAATCTTCTGTTCAGATCTGACAGATATTAGCTGTGGCTTGTAGTCAAGAACTCTAAATGTTAAAAAGTTGTTTGTTGTCCTATTTTTTTTTTTACTGTCACAGGTGATTGTTGGTCTGCAGTCATCAAAATATACCTTAGACAGGACCACAGTATGAAGCAATAATGCAGGACCCAGCCAAAGATAATTTTCATTTCAATTGATGCTGGTGCATATTCTCTCAACAGACATGCCTAAAACCCTCTGCCTTACTTCCTTCCCGGGTATTTTAGGCTGCTGCTCTCTTGAGCAGAAGTATTCGTGCACATAAGATAACATACAATATAGCCCGACTGTAACATCTGACAACAATATATTTGTGAATATTACATTTTACAACAACATAAATACATAACATAAACAACAATATTGATACAGATCCCTTGGATGTTTTGAAAATTGTGTCCAAGATAAATACTGAGAGGGACATTTTACAGTCAGTGCTCCCAGGTGGACAAACTATGTAATGGAGACACTGTTTCTAAAGGCCCTGAAACACCAAGCCGACGGTCGGCCGTTGGTGAGCATATGTCGCCCTAGTTTTTACGTCAGAGTTTTTTTGGCCGATTCAGCATGTTGAATTTGCGGCGGAGCCGTCAGTGTGAGAAATTGTATCATAACAACGGCTTGTATATCCGCCGTCCTCGGTCTTCTGGTTTCCCTTTTTGAATGACGAATACAGACTACCGCTACCTGCTGACAGGGAGAGTTATAACATCTCACACAGGCAGAGAACATACATGCTAGTTGGCTGTTGGCTGTAGTCTTTATGGTGTGTTCGAGTGCAACTTTTTGGCCTGGACACAGGCGATCGCCGCTCGTTTTCTGATGTCGGCTTGGTGTGTCTGGTCCTTAAATGACCTCAAACCTTGTTCATCATTTCTGTACTGCAGGTTCTTGTTACTAATCGGCTGACATTTACAACCAAACCCAATTTATCTGCATATATCTGGGTAAAGTATGATGTGAGTCTAAAGTATGGAAATCCCTTTGGGTTTCACACATTGACAGGAAAAGCAGAGCTAGACATCATGGCTTAAGCTGCTTGCTAACTCTGTCATGGACAGGAAACGTTATTGTATTGCGGTAACGTGCGGTCAAGCCATTCAAATGGCCCCGATGGAGCTGACCATGGATGTTTAAAGAGAATGGAGCTGGCGGGAGAGCTAGCAACGGACTTGGCGAAGTTAGCGGAAGTGTACACGTGTGACTACTTACTGATTATAGTAGTACAGTAAGAATGTAAGCAGTGATGTTTAATCACTCAAGTTTTGAATTTAACCCTTCCATCCCTACACCTCAGTCTTGCCCCAATTCTCACACACACACACACACACACACACACACACACACACACACACACACACACACACACACACACACACACACACACACACACACTGCTCCACATGCATCCTCCGGTGGTACAATACAGTGCGAGCGGAGGCTTTCATTGGGCACAGTGGTCCCAGTGAGAAGTCGACCGCAGCAATTAACAGAGAGATGAAAGACACCAGGCTGCCTGCTGAATAATTAAGACTGGTTTGATGAGCAGGGAGGGGCTCGATGGGGAGGTCGGGTGGAAGTCCATACTAGATGAGTGTGTCCAGTGATATAAAATGTGCTACTTGGATATGAGTAAATGTGCTTGTGTGATTATTCATTGGCTTTCAAAACAAGATGGAAGAGTGTAGATGGACTTCACAATTTAGGCAAAAATGGTGTTTCAGACCTCATTGAGGCACACGAAGAGTCCAGAAATTTTATTATGTTGTCCTCAGGGATGTTATCCTGTGGTGGTAGGCTGGTAGTAGGCCCAGACGTGGGGGCTGATTTTCAGCCATAGTGGTCTACAATTATGCAAACTACACAGCAGGGTCAATAGGTACATTGATTGGGCAGTTTCTGGTGAGGTAGAACATAAAGGAGAGAACAAAACACCAGTGCATGAAGAGAAGAGTTTGATTGGTAAATTTGAAAGAAAAGGAGTACTGCAGGCAGTGTGAGATGCAAGCAGGGAGAATAAAAGGAGCGAGAGATTGAGGCAGACACAGCAAACAGGAACTCTCCCAGGAGTGTTTCAGCCAAATGTATTTAAATGTATTCTGCTAATTACAAAACTCTAAACACATACACGCTGATGCAAACACTGTCTGGCGTTTTGTAGCGCCGTTGTACCGAGGTAATTACATGCGCTCGCTTTAGACGCGGCGTGTGTCTTTGTGTGTATTGTGTATGTTCGTATGCGTGTGAGTGTTTTCATAAGTGCATTTCTCGGAGAGAGGAGAAGATAAAAACAGACTTACATGCGGGAGACACGATAAGCGGAGCCTTTTTCCACAAAGATTAAGTAGTACTGTATGGATTAAAGCAGAACATGCGGGTGGTTGGCTGTGCCTTCTCCCGAGTGAAGATGAATCAAGACGCTATTATATCTCAAACAAAAACATTAACTGTAGCGATTTACTTCAAAACAACTCTAGTGTCTTGGGGAATCCTATCACCATTCACACCCAACACATCTGAGACCTCTGTAGAGTATTTCAGAGCATTCATTCCACAATATTACCTCAATTTCACTGACAGCATCGTGCAAAGGACACCCTGTAGCTGGTTTAGTGGTTAGGTGACAGGAACAGAAAAGAAGACACGGTGACAGAAAGCATGGAGTGTAGTTTTCTTTCATCCTGGTGATAATCTACCCGATCGGATGAAGAGCAGCTCTCAATAGCTACTCTCTAACCACCTGCTCGTATGACCTCTTCATTGATTTATTGACCAGCGTCTGTCTGGACATTGGCTGGACACACAGTTCTCGCCACCGCCACCAACTCCTGCACTTCCTCTACTCTTTTCTCCTTCATCCACTCCACGTTAGGTCAATCACTCTTCCCACCAATGTGGCCGTCTGGCTCACAATCATTTGTCCATCCAAGATAAAGATGTAGGAGGAGGCTGTTGATGGTCATTTAAACGGGGCAAAATAATAGATCTAGTTTTAGCTAGGTGTCCCTAATAAACAGAGTGTATCTGCAACATACTAATATTTAGCTCATACTGTATATTGTTCAGCTGCCCCTGCTTTCATTCACAAAATCATTGTGCTGTAAGTATGTGATGCCACCTAAGGCTGGGCATTATTGATACTGTCTACAGTATATTCAAACAAGTTTTCTTAGAGATACAAATGACTATTTATGTTTGTATGTTACAATTAACTTTCATGAACTGAAAATACACTGTGAAAGGGTTAAAGTTACAACACCCAGAACAGAAAACGCAGAGGTAGTGACCTGTCAATCACAAGGTAGCCATGCCCTAAAGCATACCCTGATTTATGGTTTATTTGAGTCTAAATGGAACCATAATTTACAAAATGAACGTCATGCTGTATTGAAGAAGTCTTGAAACTAGCGATTGAGACCATAAACTCATGTTTACAATGTTTACTGAGGTAATAAATCAAGTGAGAAGGAGGCTCATTTTCTCATAGACTTCTATATGACTTCTTTTTGGAACCAGAGGTGTCGCCCCCTGCTGGTTATTAGAAAGAATGCAAGTTTAAGACACTTCAGCATTGACTTCACTTTTCACACCCGGAGGTTGCCCACTGGTTACATCTTATTTTTTTACTTAATTATGTGTTTATTTACATCTTTTTTTCTAATTGCTCATTTCTACCACACAAATGTGGCTTAACTGTGGTAAGATTGAATCGTGGTCTTGGCCCTGAACACATTTTATTCAAACTACGGTTTGTACATCGTGTGTCCTCGGTTGCACCAACATCCTGCCAAAGTGTTTGTCAGCGAGTCTGTGAAGGAGAGTGCCAGCTGTTTAACTAAAACATTTAACCTTCACTGCTTTCAATTTATAATCCTAAATAATCGCAGATGCTTGTCCATGTTACTATGACTTGGACCAGCATCTGGCCTGAACAAGGATGTGTAATTTGAACTAAATTGCAAAGAGAAGCCTATTCCTCCAGCAAAAACAGAGGGGGAATGAGGGGAAGAGAGAAAGGAGAAGAAAAAGAAAGACGTGTCTCCAGGGATGCATTTTAATTCACTCAATTGCCCTATATTCCCCTGCAGTTTTTGTTTTGATGATAGTGACGCTTTGCATATCTTCACCCTCCAAGCATAGAGGATGTGCACAGGAGGGGGACCTGTGAGTGTGTGCGTGTGTGTGTGTTTTCTACCTTCCAGCATCAGGGTATTGTATTCTACTACATTGGATGGGCACAGGGAGGTTGGGGTTGTGACGACATTAATTAAAGACAGAGAGAGGAGGAGGAGGGAAAGATTACATGTCAGTGTTATAGCAGGTAGAAAAGGGAATATCATGGTTCAGCTGACTGTAGTGGCTCAGCGCTTGTTAGTTGTTACTTGTTTGCCTCTGATATGTTAAAGGCAGTATCTTGTAAATTTTCTGGAGGCTTTTCATGTCGAAACGGCTTTAAATGTTTGTGGTCAAAGTCACTTTTCATTCCTTTAAACAAGGGCTACATGGAAATTAGTGGAAGAAATGTTTTCCTAAATTACCAGTATAAAATCAATCAAAGCGCTGCAACATGAAAATGTGACTTTTTTGTATGCAGTTCAACAGCTGCATTATGGAACAAATTAAGCACATTTACCTTGGTGGGCACAGTTGTGTGTGTTTTTTCTCGTATTTTTCATCCCGTGCCGGGTAATTGTGTGGCTGTACATGGATGGGAGAGGAGTAGCTCAGAAGGGGAGTATCAGTACAAAAGAGTGGTTGTTTGTGTCTTTACCCTCCAAATAAGCTTATTTGTTACCATATTTGTTTGTAATAATATCACTGTCTCCAACGCTTCTGTGTAGAATACTGAGATATAACAAGCCAACTAGCGGTGTAAGAAAATATTGATACACTTGAGTATCGCGATATTATGTTTTGTGATACTGTATTGATTCGCTTCAACACTATAGATTTTTAATTAACAGTTAACATGCAAAGATTCACTCATTTTGTGTTGTGTTTAAACCCCCGAACACTATGTAGCAGTGTTGTAATCTGTCTTCTGCCATTTGACTCTTCTACTCCAACGTAACAATGTAAACTCAGACAGGAAGTAGTGTAAGGGCACAAAAGTATACTTTTTTAAACTCAGATTTTATGCATATGGTGGTGTGTTCTTATACTATGACAGTTTTCCTTAAATTGATAAATTCATATATCGCCTCGCTTACAGTGTCGCAATATATCGCAATATATTTAATCGTAAACCCTGCATCGTGATACGTATCGCATTTCCAGATTCTTGACAATACGCAGCCCAAGTAGACACGATAATAAGGGCTTTTATACTTTTGGACATGAACGAAGCAGGAATCCATCTACCTGTGCATCAGGAGCACCTGCTTTGTGTGTCATTACTGTCAGATCCAAGTCCTTCCTCAATTTCTTTTCGTATGTATCAAACCAATTTGATGTACACAAGAACACAGAAGCTTGTGTGGAGATTTCGCAACAGTGCTTGTGCTTGTTGTGTAAGATTTAATCAAAGTAACCAGTAGATCTTAATTGGGTAATCACAGTGTGATATGATTCAGATGAGAGTGCTGATTGAACCCATACAGTAGCTGCCACCTTCAGATGGCTATACAGGGAGTTCATGAATTGACAGAGAAGGCGTTAATACTTGCAAGTTGTTATGGACGAGGGATGCTGATACTACTCTGCCTTGTTGGAATTATTGCCCTAATCAAAATAAATCTGTACTTTAGACGTCTCTACCGGTTGGAAACGTGTAATTGTAACAGACAAGACTTGTGAGATGCTTTTGACCTGCTCTGAACTGGCAAGACTCTTGAGCGAATCATGACACCAGAGTAGTGATGCTTCACTGGAGTGCCAGAGACACTCCCCCTTTCTGCGCCTCTCCTCCCACTTTGGTGTCTGGCGAATCACCAAAATACCAGGCGCAGGCGAAGGGGGAAAAAAACCTCACCGCTCCTCTTTGCTGGAGCCCACACAAAGATAGAGCCTGCTGTTGTAACTTCAGCTGTCATACAGAATGTGCATCCAAAAATACCAATTTAGCTCAATGTTCACTTCTCTGTTTAAGCTACAATAACAGCCTCACTGTCTGTCTGTTGTTGGAGCTGAGAAACAGTTAACTTTGGTTAAATTGGCTGAGATGTGTGTGTGTGTGTGTGTAGTGTGGCATCGTGCTGGGAAGAGCAGTTGAACAAAGATTTATTTATGTTAGTTTTATGGCCACAGTGAAACTCCAGGCCTGTCCTGGCACCATGCCCACCCACCTTTATTCCAGATGTTACCATGGTGAAACTTATGGGTGGTATCCCGGCAACCAGACAGCGGTTTGGGAGCTGGAGACGACTGTTGTATGAGAGTGATAGATAGATTACCAGAGAGAGAGAGAATTGAATAGTCTCGGCTGTTTCTGTGTTGTTCTTCCCTCTCCAGAGGCCAAGGTCTGGCGTTGATTTAAGCCCTGTCTTAATGTGATTATCACCCCAACGTTAAGGGCTCTGCTCATTCCCTCTGCTACATTGATTTCCATTTAAAACTGTAATTGAGAGGAACAAACATTGGTATTAGCTATTCTCACCCCGCATCGCTCTCTTGTTCTCTTTCTTCCAGCGTAGACTGCTTAGTTTTTCAGGAGTTCACGGAGGGAGAGTTTGGTTGGCTGGAGTCCAGGGACGAGGCTGCTTCCTGGGAGCAGAGAGAGGGAAACTGGGATTTTGCCAAAGGCTGTTAACTGCTGGGCATATGATGAACTGGGGCAACACACTGTCCCACATTGTCTCGCAGTGACACAGCTATGGCGATGCTGACCTGTATACAATGACTATGGGTTTATCTTGAGGCTCACGGCCTGCAATGAGAACCCCATATGGCGAGCTGTGGTTTGGCGTCCATCCAAAGCAATGTTAACTCTTTGAGACGGATATGGAGGCAAAGAAGCAGATTAACCTTTGGAGTACAGACAGAGACAGAGATGAGGGAGAGAGTCCGCTCAGGGAAGCTGGGACTTGGTGGGAAATGAGACATGAAGATGGACTTGGCTTGTAACCAGTTCATTTTTTTAGAGCTGGAAGGAAACTTCAGCACTTGTTGATCTCTTAAACTTCACAGGAATTTGCATTAACGGTAAATACAACTCTGTAGATGCAGAGAACAGTCCCATGGTCCCGGTTAAGCCGAGTTCACACTACATGACTTTCAAAGTCATCAGATCGCTGTACTGTTCACACTACACAGCTTGTAGTCGTGAGTCTTGAAGTCGTTGTAGTTTTCACACTACATGACTGACCGGCGACAGGGGGTCACACACTACAAGATCTTTCCCCAGGAGGAATCATCGAGGAGGGCTCCAAACTATGTTTTGTCACGAAAACACACACAAGACACATTATAGTTGTTGTTGTTGTTGGCACAAGTGTTCACAAAATAGCCTGTTTTCACCTGTTTCCACACTCTTTTTTACTATTTATTCCTCCAGGTGCAACAACAACTTTGCTCCGTGTTGCGAATGCAGAACATACATAAGTTCCTATTGATACAGGCGACCCCTCCTCCCCCAGGCTCCCCCTCAACCCGTGTCTTGCGATATCATTGGCTGTAGTTTGTGGCCGGAGTCCCCGACAGGTCACATATTTAGCCTGCTAGATATCTGGAATGTGTCTGCGAGGCATCGGCGAGCCTCTCAGCCCATATCTTTGAGCAGTTCACACATGATGTGCGAGCGGCGAGCCAGCGGCAATTTGCCTCTGATCTGGGGCTTTTGACGGGGAGCTCCAAAAACTGCAGAGGAGTGAAGAATCAGGGCTAAAATCGTGTAGAATGAACTAGGCATTAGGTGTAGAGCAGAGTTTCAGTCATTCTCCTCGTTGCTTTCTCCTTTTTGGATCAATAACTCTCTATACCTGCATTTATATGCAGTGATGCTGTGGAGAAGAGTCGAGAGAGGGAGTAAGGATGAGCAGGTGAGGAGTATATGAAGAATATTTTGATGAAAAAGACTGAGACACAAAGAAATAAACATGAGAGAGAGAGAGAGAGAGAGAGAGGGAGGAAAGATGTTTGAGGTACAGACATATTTAAAAATGAGATAGAAAGCAAGAGGAAAGAGAAATGATAGCGGATGATAGGTTGAAAATGAAATAACGATGACGAATTGGCTAATTAGTTGAGGCCAAATCATGGAGGGGTTTCTTATTGGCTAGACCGATCGATGCACATTTCTTTCATTTGCATAATCATCCTCATCATCAAAATAAATACTCACACTGGGAGAGAAACTCAGAGTTCAGAGCGAGAGCGAGAGAGAGAGAGAGAGAGAGATGGAACGCTGGCTTAGTTGACAATTTTGCAAAGCTAATAATGAAGGGACAAGTTAGCGATGGAAAGTGTCAAGTGTGTAGCGGTGTTAGTGTATCTTCATTACCACCCATCACCTGCGACACAAAAGCACGCAACATACATGACATGAAACTTGCTGCCGTTACCTTGAGACAACAATAAGCTACGGTCTGCGTCATTACTGCGGCGACATCCCACCCGCTCTCTTTCTTCAAGTCTTTTCAGAGTGCACCTCAGTGTGTGTGCACTTACGGAGGAGGATTCAAGGGCACAGCTAAGTGATATTCTACGAGGGAGTGTGAATGTGGAGGGAGGGGTAGGGGGGGGACACAAAGGGAGAGAGAGAGAGGAAGAGGAGGGTGAAGAGAAGGAGACAGCAGCAGTAGATGCGGCGAAGATAGCGGCATTGTTGGGGACCTTTTTTGTTGTTTGGTGTTTTTGTTCCCCCTCATCATTCCCCCACCTCCTCCAAGTACAAAAGAGAAAAGAGAGTTGACATTCAGCACTGGTGTGGCAAAACGCAAAGCACCCTACCACTGCTGTCACCTGTGTGTGTGTGTGTGGTTTTTTTATGCTTGAGTTTGGGCGTGTGTGTGTACACCCTTGGCTACCAGACAAACAGTCCAGACATTTTCTAGTCAAGGACAAACTCGCTGAAGACCCTTAAGGTCTTCTCACCCGTCCGAGTTGTACCTGTAGCCCATGTTTCTCTCATCTCCTACATTTAGTGACAGCATTTATATAATATTTTGTACCGTGTTCTCATTCATATCCTCAAAAAATGCTTTTTTTCTCGTTGTGAATGGACCGCATCGATTCACATCTCGTCCTTAATCTAGTTGGAAAGCAGCGACGCGACCAGTCCTGCAGGACGGTTGGTGTCGTCGCC
>CAKALG010036676.1:0-12868 GCA_916700815.1 Helicolenus hilgendorfi | reverse complement strand
GCTACGGTCGCGAGGCTGAAGCAGGAAGAGTTGACACTGTTTTGCAAGACGGGCTTCACTAGATAGAACTTTGCAGTTTTGGTGCTTCCGTGTAGTTTGTGTTGGAGTCTGAGTCTGAACAGCGTAACCACGCGAAAATGCGCATGGGACACCTACCCGCAATGGTTTATACGTGTTAGGACTTACAAACAGTACCTTTAAGCTGCCTGTCAAACATAACCCTTTCCTCTGATTATCAAAAGTCAGTCGAGCCCGGACATCAGTGTTGCTTCAGGGGGAACCACTTTGACATGCAAGACATGCGCTAGGAAGGCTCGTTAGCCCAGACTGAAGTATCGGGAGGAGGCTCTGCCTTCATAATTTAACCTGATAAATGTAGCATCATTGCCCTCAGAGACACATAGTTTCATCCTGTGTATATGTATATGGATGAGTTGACTATAAAGTTAAGTATAACTTGCATATTAAGATATTAATCACACTGCGGGGAGAATCAAAATAACCAGAATGCTTGTTAACACCAGATGTAAATGCAGAGGCCCTGCGGCAGATAAAGAATCCAGATACAAATTGTTAATTCCAGGTAGAAACACGGTCGATGTGTGCAAATGAAACAACGGGCATGAACAACAACATGCCTGACTTATAATTAATGTATATATTGCATCATAGCTGATAAGAGAGGATAACAATTACATTCTGATTATATTAGTAAACTATTTATTAACAGATTATTGTTGCACACATTATAACATTTGATATACTATATTAAGTATTGATTGTTGGAAAAAGTAACGACGACGGTTTAGGTGAGTTTTACTTTTGTTGTGTTTTACGATGTTCCGCTACGTACAGCTGATCTCATCATAAACAAAAATACACGTGGATGATGGCGCAAGCTGAACGGAGAGGGGGGGCAATATACTCGGGCAGCTTGGCGGAGGTCTGCGCTCTCCGAGTGCGATTTTAGTCAAGTATGTTTTCTTTAATGTATAATCACCTGAAAATTTGAATTGTTGTGTTTTCGTTACCTTAGAATGAGACGTTTATACCTACATACAGAGCGAGTCCTCTTCACGGAGCCGGTCGCCATGTTTCTACAGTAGCCCAGAACGGACAAGCCAAGCTCTAGAGATGCCACACGAGAAGTATCAGTTGGTTGTAATCTGCAACCTCACCACCGGAAGCCGCCAAATCCTACACACTAAGTTATGACCTTTGAGCTGCTTTTGCAAAACAGTTAAGTTATCTGCCATCAGCCACCAAATGCAAAGGAAAAAATTAATTTCCCTTGAATTTCCTTTTCAAAGCCGACATTTCATTTGAAGAAGAGACGAGTAAATAACAGGAAAAAACAGGCGCTTTGGATGTGTTTTATTAGCTGATAGACAATTAGATTAGAGTATGGCTGCTGTGAGCTCTTTTGCATCCATGCTGCCCTCTCATTAGCACCAGCTCTTGTATATATCAGTAATTTTGCTGAATGAGCGACGCGTGCCCTGCATGGTAATACGCCCATGCTGCTGTCTGTAGCTGGAGTTATTACCAAATATTGCTAAATTACAACAGAACTCATTTAGCAAACACTCAGAGACAAAATTGCAAAAAACAAAAATGAAATGAAATGAGGACATCGGGGTGAATCAGCCCTTTCGTCTGCGTTTGATGCTTACTCACAGTCTCATTTGCTAGGCAGGCTATAAATTCTACTAAGTGGCCAATATTCGTCGAGCCTCTGTCACATCTCATTATTTTATTAACTCAACGCCGACCACCCTGACGCCTCACTGTGCTATATTATTTACCTATCCTTCTACTTCTGCTTGTCCTCCCTTTCCCTCTTCGCGTTTAAACAAAGACATGATCTTTGTTGCTAAGATCCTGTTGTCCAATCCCCAGGAGCTTTGGGGAGCTTCGTAGCTGAATACTGATCACCACAAGGTTCCCAAGAATCAATTTCCATCTCAGAGTGGTGTTGTGCGTAATAAACCAGGCGTGTTCTCACAGGCATGTGCACGATTTAGAAGGGAAAAGGGGTAAAACAGATCATAAAATTGCAACTAGAAAAGGAAATATATCCTTAATTCAGACTCTCCTTGAGTGACAGGATGTTGTTCAAAACAACTTCTATTGGTTTTCTTGTCATTTTAGCTCTTGTGATCATGTGACTGACTGTCCTAAAATGACTGTCCTCTCTAAGTAGTACTCAGAAAGATGTGCGACGTTGTTTTACTGCCACAAACGCAGCATTACACGGAGGAAGGATTTCGATCGAGAATGGATGAATGGAGGATTTTCAAAGTTCAGATTTCTCTAATTCAATGAGTGATCTTAATTTTTGTGACTTATTGTTATAGGACACAACAGTAATACATCTTCTTATATACTGTGTGCTTTGGCTACATATCACACACTACTTGTACACTTGTTTAATTATCAAGCTGATCTTTTGTCTAAGCTAAGTGATGTAGTTTAAATTGTCTTAAACTTAACGATTAACGCTGGTATATTCTTCATTTTTCTTTTAGTCAACACTTCAAATCGTGATACGTCTTCATTTGTGCCATAAAGCTCCATTGTTGTTAAAAAACTATTAAAAACACATCATTTGTGCCACACTGTGTCACTGAGTGACGTGTTCCTTCATCACCATAAACACACACACTGTAGTTCATTTTGACTATTTTGGGAAATTATTTAACCAACTTTAAAACTATATTTTTGTGGGCTGCTTTTAAATATTCATGTTTTAAGTAGGAACCAGTAGACTTGGGGGTGAGTGCCACTGGTATTGTTGGTTTTGGTCTTTAGGATTTGCTTACAATAAGAACAATATAAAATACCACCAGCTTTACTCTTTAATGTACTTTACTAAGACTTGATAGCTAGTTTTAGTTGTGTCACCTGTAAATCTATCTAGATACAATATTAATGTGCTCGGGTGTTAAAGCCTGGTTAGGGAAAAATAAATTCTGGTGGGTGGTTAGAAGCAGAAAAAAACATGTGACTTTGACGCTTGAGACTGTGGTTTGCATACTTTCTGTCGCCAACAGTTAATATTGGCTTCTTCTTACCTGGAAGGCAATGTTTTACCAACCCGCACCAAGTCGTTTTAGCTGCCTGAATTAAATAAGACCTTAACTGAAGAGGTAGCAGATGAGTAAACGGTCATAATCTCACTGACAAATGACCTATTGTGTCATTTAGGTATGAGGATTTGTTAAGTAGGTACGATTTATTAACTAAGAGCATACATTTATTTATACACTATCTGGTCAAAAACATTGTGTGTGTGTGTGTGTGTGTGTGTGTGTGTGTGTGTGTGTGTGTGTGTGTGTGTGTGTGTGTGTGTGTGTGTGTGTGTGTGTGTGTGTGTGTCTGTGTGTGTGTTGAAATGCAGTCTAAAAGCGTTGGGGTGGCATAAACCCGACGCTCCGCTGTGAGGGGAAAATGTTCTAGTAGGCTAATGGCTCCTAACTGCAAAGTAGGGCAAAGCAGACAAAATTAAAAACTGCCAGTGGTACTTGAGTTCAATTAACGCTAGCTGGAAATTACAGTAGAGGCCGTGTTGTTGTCTTGCGGGCATGATTTATGTGATGGTTTTAGTGGTGGGGAGCAAGTCAATGATGGCACGGTGTGACCCTTGGAAAATGAAAGAAGTGAGGGTCGGCGAGGGCTTCTATCAAACCTAATTATGGAGCTGCTGCAGCAGGGGCGGGCTGTCTGTACCATTTGCTGCTTTTATGAAACAGCCTGATCAGATGCCATTAACTTCTCTGTGACTATGCAATAAGTGGAACATGTGCTTGGGAACCATGTGTGCACAAAAAACAATATAAACCCGAACACCTGCAGCTGTAAAGTGACACCCAGACGTTTTGGTTTATTGACTTTGTGCAGTCTTGGCTGCCGTGTTGATGTGAGCCTCCAGAAACATCAGATTGCATTTGGTGTCATGAACTGTATTACCAGGAGAGCTGTTGTTCTGATTGGTGAAATTGCAACATATTTCCTTAATCCCTGCATTTGCCATCTTTCACCGAAACCTGTTTTGCAGAGAAACGCGACAGGCTGCGATTCCTCTAACCCTTAATGTCAGTTGTGTAACTGTTCAGGGAGTTTAACCCAGCTGAAAGGTGGCCTGGAAAACAGCAAATTAGTCATCTCCTGGCATGGCTCAGTCAGCACATGTCACGGGTCCATTTGGGCCATTTTCATCCCAATAGCCTCAGTTTGCTCATACTGCCGTCTGGTTAACTGTAATTGCTTAAATTATTTAGCTAATTCACGTGGTCTGGCGGCGAAGTGGCTCAGCAGGTCGGTGGGTCGATCTCTGCAGTCTACACATGTCGAAGTGTTCTACTGCATGTGAGTGTGCGCGGGAATGATGAGCAGATGGCACCGCCTCTGCAAACAGTGTGTGAATGCTGGCTGATGTTGTAAAGTGCTTTGAGTGATTGCTAAGACTAGAAAGGTTTTATATAAATGCAGTCCATTTACCACTTGTAAGGACTTCTACAGTGCTGATTTTAGACTCTTTTCAGGGGTTTCATTTCATCTCAGCACCCCTAAAAAACAAGTGTCAAACCCTCTGAGACCCGCGGGATCGCCGGCATTACAAGAGTCAGTAGTGGGCTCAATCTTGAAGCCATGTGATGATAACTTGTCGGGATGGAGGCTAAATAACGCTCCAGAGTTAGGCTAAATTTGAGCGAGGGAAAACGGCATGGCCATTTTCAAAGGGGTCCCTTGACCTCTCACCTCAAGACACAAAGACATTTCTACCAACTTGAGGCAGGAAAGGCAGATATCGGTGCATAATAATTCACAAGAATGCAGGAAATTAATTGTTTGATGCTCAAAATTCGTGGAAAGAAACCTGTACCCTTGACTGCACACGTCACATTCTCATTCCTGGCCCCTAAAGGTCTGATCCTAGAATGGCCCATGGACTTTAATGCCAAGTTGAATTTGTTGTAGGTTCAAATACTTTATTGCACTTTGTTGGTTTAATTATTTTAGCCTGTGGCATAGAAAAAGGAGAACAATGAATGCACAAATAATTAATATTTCATATGCAACAAGGTTTAGAGACCCAGGTGTGGAGATCAGGCAGGGGGTCATATGAGGCAACAGCAGGGTTACGCCTGCGACGAAAAACAGGGTCTCAACTGGACAAAGTTTAGTAAAGAAATGTGGAGTTAAAACTTACTTAAAGACTTTCCTGGGGGCTAAGCACAACTCAGGAGTTATGCAAGTAATTGCACTAATTTCTTATTGTTTCATTTATCACTTAGTGGTTACCGTGGCAACAACTACTCTTCCCGGGGTCCATATGAAGAACATACCCAGTATTATCCAACAAAAAACCCCCACTTACACACACTAAATAATACCTCTACAGCAATACATTCCTCCTAAGAGGATTTACTATTACATCAAGCATTACTTTGCAGGCCTGTCTTCAATAATAATATATATTTTAGAAAATCTCAACCAGCTGTCAATCCAATCTGTTGAAACCACACCCAAACAGTCCTGAAGAAGATTAAAGCTTCAGTAGGAAACACATTTTTGACATCATTGGGCAAATATCCAATAATAATCTTTCAGCATATTGTAATTCAAGTGTTCTGAGATACTCCTGCTCCTCCTCATGGCTCTGTTTTCAGGCTTTGGAAAAATCTAGCCCGTGACGGGAGACTTCGACCAATCACAGGTCGTTTCAGAGAGAGAGAGCGTTCCTATTGGCTGTGCTCTAGCTGGTGGGCGGAGCTTGATATTTCCTCATTAGATCTCAACATGGCTACCGGATCACTAACTTTCTCATTTTACAGCTAAACAGTGCACTACAAGATATTTCTGAAAACATCTGAAGAGAGAAATAGGCATTACAGAAACAGAATATTGATTCATATTTGATCAGCGCTGCCTAGTTTGGTCAAAGTTTGCAAGTGATTGACTCCAGATCAGCTCTGATTGGTTGTTTTCCTACAGTCTGTGAAATCTTGCAGATGCCGTTAGGAGCACCAGAGGCACATGATTTGTTTCAGATTACCTGTCTCATTCACTACTGTCAGGATATAGTGACCGTTTTATAAAAATATTGTTTTTTTAAATCATATTTGCTTCATATCTACCCACTGCAGCTTTAACAGAAGAAAAACAGTATTCATGAATAATATTATCCTTCATCTTCCAAACTCCCATCCCCACTGCGCTACTGGCTGACACACACAGAGACTGAACATATTGTGGACTGTGGAGCATTTAGCAGCCAAGCAGACAGATATTTCCCTCAGGAGTTAGCGGACATGCATGCCCATTTTCCCACCGCCTCTGGAGTTAGTGATGGTTCGACTCATTCAACGTGCCATCTCGGCTTGCCGTGTGACCATGGAAACCACTCTGAGAGAATTAATACAGGAGCTGGTTTTACTTGTATCTGAGTTCCCTGAACGATACACCTCTTCACCAGCCGAAAGCAAACTTATCAAACAAGAGAACAAATACTGAAACACGTCAGCTATACGCAGTCTGATTATATGGTCTGGTGCTACTCATTCTGCTCTCTGCTGCACTAGCTGAAGCTTATACAACTCCAACCATTGTTTGTCTTCAAGGTCTGGGAGTATAACATGGGAGAAAAACAGGAGTGTTTCTCAGAGTTGGAACATAACGTCAGTGCTTTTCCCTGCAATATATTTATACCAGAGAGGAGCTGCATTAAATCCAGCACCACTTGAACTGTTGTAACCACATTTTTTCTCCCTAAAATTCAAGTCAGTGGGCAAAAGGCTATACACGATATATGCATACAAAGCACCTTGATTTTAATCTTAATAAATCTTGTAGTCCCTGATGCACCAGTGTTTTTCAAATTTTGTTGTTTGGGTGTGTTCATGATTTGACAGCAGATAATCTTTGAGATGTTGTCTTTGTGTGTGAGTGATGCAGCCAGACTTCAAAACATTCAAAACTTTAATCTGTGCGAGGTTACTTTTAGCAATTTCCTGATGCAGCAGCTTGCTTCATAATTGTACCTTATTTATTACACGGTGTTGTTGAATGCTCGATTTCTGATTGGTTAATCATGGCATTCTGCGGTCTGTTATTTTTCGTTGCTATGTATAGCAGACCGTTGTTATGGGCGCAGCTCTGATGTCGGACTGTGGCGGACTGATTGTGTCAAGTTATTGATTTCTTAAGTAAGTAGCAGTGTAATAAGCTGGATAATGTGCAGTCAGCGGGTCATTCTTGTGAAAGAATCCCCTTCAGGGCAATGAGAGACCCCGACGTGACTGTTCAAATCTGTTCAAAATGTATCTTAAAGGGAGATTTGTCAAGTATTTAATACTCTTATCAACATGGGAGTGGGCAAATATGCTGCTTTATGGAAATGTATGTATATATTTATTATTGTAAATCAATTAACAACACAAAACAATGACAGATATTGTCCAGAAACCCTCACAGGTACTGCATTTAGCATAAAAAAATATGCTCAAATCATAACATGGCAAACTGCTGACTTGACTATGACTTGCCCCAAATTGCATGTGATTATCATAAAGTGGGCATGTCTGTAAAGGGGAGACTCGTGGGTACCCATAGAACCCATTTATATATATATATATTCACTGATCTGGAGGTCAGAGGTCAAGGGACCCTTTCGACTTTGTCAAAAGCTAGTATGACATGGTTGGATACTTTAGGTTTTCTAGTTCCATATGATGTCAGTATCTTCAATCTATCTTTAAATCTGAGCCCGCTACGACCTAAAAATCACAACTTGCGTTTATGCGTTAAAGAAATTAGTGGCGTTTTGCATTAATGCGTTATTATAACGTTAACTTTGACGGCCTTAATTGTTATCTTTTATGGAAGTAATCATTGCCAATTCCAAGTCAAGCATGAGTGTGTCTGTATTTGTGGATAAAGTGCGTTGAAAAGAATCCACAGCACTCAGGAGATTGATGCGTTCGTTTGTGTTGGAAGAACAAAACCTTTGGAATACATAATGGGGGAAATCCTACAGCTGCAGCACACGGTGGTCGAGATAAAATCCCAAAAGCTGAATATTTCCCATGAATTTCTGCTCACGTTTTGACAGAAGCTGCAGCTTCTCATCTGCACTCAACGGGGCAAAATGAGATAGGAAGGTAGGAAGATTTCTACTGCAGAGCGGGGCAGAGTCATTCAGCCATTTGTTCACAGTAATGGGTCCCCCCCCTCTCAAAGAGGTACCCCTGTCTGTTAGCAGGAATTAACCTGATAACGACTCAAAATTAATTACTGTCGTATTAAATTATGCATAATATTTTGCTGCCGTAGGTCACATTGAGTAATCAGAAGCTTTAGTGTCAGAAAAGTTAGATTTGACCATTTACATAATATCGTGTATTTCAAATACACCAAACACTATGAAGAAACTACAATAAATTCACAGAACTGTAGGACCGTATGACAAGCACTCTAAATTCAATTTGTCTAAGTGGTGTGTGAAGGTGACCGATGATCCCAAAAATCTACCAGGGCAATACATTTGATGTATATTGTAAATACTTGTTATGCAGAGCAGCCTCGCGTCCACTGTGGTACAAGCTGATCTCATATAAGCTGCCCAACTATAAATCAGAGGCCAATGTGACCCGTCCCTGCGCATGAACATTAAAGTGAGCATGCGGTGCATTTGCGTGTACGTGTTTTTGAAAGGTTGAGCTGGTCTGTTGTTCTTTTATTTTCCAGTGTGTATTATTAGTGTATGTGTGCCTTAAAGGTCAAACTGACCTGTTTCCAATTGTCCACAGTGTGCAAATGTTTTAGTTTGTGTTCATCTGTGCGGCTCTCTTTAATAAAGTCTGTTTTCCTGCTGGTGAGTCATGTATGTAGCCGAATATAACAAAGAGAGAAGGACTGAGTTGCTCTAGCAGCAGCATGTCGAGAGGACATTTTAGAGTCAACCTCATGCTGACAGGCCATCAACTCATCGAGGATACTAAGGTAGAAAGTTCAACCCAGGAATGCTGTTGTTACCAGGCGTAAAAGACACCATAGATACTGTCTTTTTTAAAAAGTCCAAAGTCCTTTCATGGCACAACAATAAAAAAAGCTATCTGTGAGAAAACTCAGCACAAATGAAAAGCAAATAAGTTATCTGAAAGCAAGTAAAAACTCAGGACTGGCACTCTTGTCTAAAGACTCCTGGGTACTGTTCAAAGTAATCGTCTCTGCTGTTATCCCTCCCAGCAGCCTCGGCGCCGAAGCCTCCCCACAGAAGAAAAGTAGAGATACAAAAACTTTTTTCTTATTTTTCAGAAACTCTGATTTGTTTTCAGAGCACGTAACTTTACAGAGAGCCTATAGTCTATCCAGCAGCAGATGCCAGGAAAATGCTCATGGTACTAAAGGCCAGTAAAAACATGGTATGGTATTTTAATTGACCCTCTTGAGCACCGTGTTGGTGTCTCAGCATCAGCACTGAGCTGGATGGAATCTTGTTTTTTTGCCTGAGGCTTGTTTATTATAACAACATTCCCAATGTTTTTGCATTGAACACAGCAATTACCTGTTAAATTTAATGTTATTTATATTATTCCGACACTTTTCCCTGGACATTCGATTGTTATCAGGCCATTAAATAGGAGTTATCAGTCGCTATAAGCACCATAGATGTGGGTCACTAGGGGCCTACTACGCCTACTACATTGAAAAAGTGAAAGTGAAACTTCACATTTTAAACACAAACAAAAAGGCTTCTTTAGGTTTAGGCAATAAAACTACACCTTCTTTAGGTTTAGGTAACAAAACTACAACTTCTTTAGGTTTAAGCAACAAAACTACAACTTCTTTAGGTTTAGGCAATAAAACTACAACTCCTTTAGGTTTAGGAAATAAAACTACAACTTATTTAGGTTAAAGCAATACAACTACAACTCCTTTAGGTTTAGGCAATACAACTACACCTTATTTAGGTTTAGGAAACAAAACTACATCTTCTTTAGGTTTAGGCAACAAAACTACAACTTCTTTAGGTTTAGGAAATAAAACTACAACTTATTTAGGTTTAGGCAACAAAACTACAACTTCTTTAGGTTTAGGCAATACAACTACAACTCCTTTAGGTTTAGGCAATACAACTACAACTTTTTTAGGTTTAGGCAACAAAACTACAACTTCTTTAGGTTTAGGCAATACAACTACAACTCCTTTAGGTTTAGGTAATACAACTACAACTTTTTTAGGTTTAGGCAACAAAACTACAACTTCTTTAGGTTTAAGCAACAAAACTACAAAGTCTTTAGGTTTAGGCAATAAAACTACAATTTCTTTAGGTTTAGGCAATAAAACTACAACTTCTTTAGGTGTAGGCAACTGTCATGATTAGTACGGTTGCTAGAGGTCGCTGTCGTGTTATTTTATACCTTCTTCATTTCTACCATGTGAATAGATGATAAAACCTACTAGTGGGTGTAGTAGGCCTCTATTGACCGGTCTAAATGGTACTCTCCAGGCAAGGCGCAGTTCATCTCCAATGAGTCTATAATCTTACTGTGGCTCTCTCCATGGTGCTGAAACAGTCGAATTCAGTCTCTCTTTCTTTTATACATACTGAATACACACAAGAAATAAATGAAATATATATCTGTAACAACTCATACTAATACAACTGCTTCTACTACCAGCCCTCTTCTTACTTTTACTACTAATATAGCTCTGTGGTGGCAGCAAACGCACTATCCTTGCAACAAGATAATACATTAACATTGAAGGGCAATCACTGAGTAATACGCAGAATAGGGTTATTCAATTTAAATTCAAAGAAGGCCAGTTCGAGAAAAAGTTCCTTATGCAACTTGCATTATGACTCAGTGCCATGTTTACTGAAGTAGCGTCTTAGATTGTTTATTTTCTCGTAGTGGCACTTCACATTGCCGCTTTTGATAATCGCCACGGTCTCGGAACATATGAGGCACACTTGTCTTGAACTGCGCGTGGGAAGAATTAACATGTAAGAGTTAGTCCATTCTTGATTAAAAGCTCTGTAATCGCAGTCTACTTTTCTCTATTTATAGCGTTGTGTTCTCTGACTCATTTATTCTTCTCGTCTCTTCTATATTCCCGACGTGTGTTTATGTTACTCACTGTCTTGAGTCACAATGCTTATGGGAATGCATAGATTTAATTTGCTGAGTAGCATCACATGAGACGATGATTTACAACCCATGCAATTTGGTTTGTGAGTTTCCGGAGCTGCTAAACCTAAACATTAATACTTCAGCCTTGCGGGGTGACAAAGCATCAGTATTTGATGACCTGTGGAATGAGAACAGGCTGATATGTCCCTGGCACTTCTGCCTCAACACAAAATGAATGACGAATCCTATTAAACTTTTAAAGCAGTATACGTGTGTGCTAATGGCTCATGAGTAAGCCCACATTTTCTCTTCATTGTTACGCCGCAGAAGCCCAATTTCTGGACTCCGTTTGTACATTTTTATGACCGTCTCCTACTCTATAACTCCACTTTTAAAATAGTGTTATTTTGCCCTTTCCAGAAATCGTAAACTGAACTGCTCTTTGTGTGACTTTTGATTTGATCTTTAAGGGGCAAGTAAATAATATAGTGTAGCCCCCTTTCCTTTAATCGTGTTTTTTTTTTTTTTTTTTTTACTCGACACAGACTTGGAAAAGGTCAGCCACGCTGTTATGTTGTTATGTTTTAGTTATGGACCCGAGCTACGATGATTTGAGCTAAAGTACAAACAGAGATGTCTGTACTGGGACCTTTTGACTGTTCTCCAGTTGTCACAAAAGACTGATGGTGTCTGAACTTTGTAGTGAGAGGCTTCTGAATCAGTATTATTGTTTGAATCTCTCGTTAAAACACATTTATATACCTGAAACCATATTCCGGTTTTATTCATGCCATCATCATGTCCCAGGTTTGTAAAACATTTTAAATTGAATTCATTACATATTGTAATAGTACTGCTTTGTTGTGTGATTTGAACATTTAATGTTTCTTTTTCTTTTAGAAAAACATTTGCCGCTCTCCTTTCTCCATGGGAACAATAAAGCTTCTCTATATGATATCCAGAGCATTAAAGGTCCCATATTGTAAAAAGTGAGATTTTTAGGTATTTTACATTATAAAGCAGGTTTAGGTGCTTTATATAAATACTGTTAAACTTTCAAAACGCTCAATATACGGAGAAATCCACAAAGCCCGTATTCAGAAATTGTGCGTTTGAAACAAGCCAATTTCTGTCCATTTGTGATGTCACAAATATACAATATTTAGACCATTGCACAGTTTTAAACGTGATCATTCTAAATATATCCCTGTTTATTTCCTGTTGCAGTGTATGTAAATAACATCAGCTGACAGGAAGTAAACATGGACCCAAACTGTTGTCAATTCTGTTGCAATTGCGTTGAAATAGACAGACAGACAATAAACAGACAGAGGGTAAATACAGGTATATTCAGGCAGACAGTACGAGGAAATTTAAGTTTTTTTTAACGTTGCAGCATGTAAATATGTTCTAGTACAAACACAAAATACAAATATGAACCTGTAAATGAGCATAATATGGGACCTTTAATATAGCATCAAACAACTATTGTCTATGTAAAGATCTAGAGGCGTAACGTCTACCTGAGCAGAGAATGAAGTCACTCCCTCTGTATGTGTGTTATTATCAGAGCTACTCTGTGCTTTGTTGACATAACCGGGCTGGCTGTGCATGCTTTTAGTGCATGTTAGTGCATGTGAGCACTTCCCACTGGCTAGCTCACGGACGCCGCTCTGCACTGCTCTCATATGGCGGTTACAGCTGATAACGCCATCCCAACCGACGGCGCC
>CAKALG010036674.1:0-11002 GCA_916700815.1 Helicolenus hilgendorfi | reverse complement strand
TAGCAACGTTTCCCCCTCTTGCAGCCTCATAGATTCCCTCAAGCAAGGCCTTTGAACCCTGAACGCTCCAATGGGGTCGCTCAGTGGCCCACAGCAGAAGACCGCTCCGAGGTGTGGATATGTACAGCTGTATGAATATGAAGTAAAGCGATGCTGAAGTAAAGCACATGTGCTCAGCGAACCTAAAGGTTAGAAAACATGACGTCATGGGATATCACATAGGAAACAAGCTTATTGCAAACGACTGGCAGGTCTGCTCTAACAAGAAAGGTTAACCCTTTCTTTCGGCAGCCTCTTTTTTCGCTTCCCATTCTTCTTCTTCTATACTCCTTTTGTCCAACCACTACCACTCTGCATCCATCCGGTTACTGGAGCCTTTCTTCTTCCTTCCAGCTTTCATCTGACATTTCCACATGGTCAGCTGATCCTTCACTGACCGTTTCTCTGAGCGTTACACAGTACAGCAGCTCTTACTCAGAACTAATTCAGTCGTAGCACTCTATCTTTGTGAGCACAGAGTGAAGAGGACCTTTTAATAGAAGCATTTTCCACATTCATTCAAATAGAATGAGGCAGTTTTCATCTATTTTGATGAAGCTCTATTGAAGGGTCAGCTGATAAACTGTTTATCAGTATTGGTCTGTCTTATAAAAGATCAATCGTGATCTGATGCTTACTTTTGTTTATTTACGGCTCACTGCACATTTACAACACATCAGTAACAGATCAGGTTGGAAGCCTTGGCATTGCTATTATCCATTATAGTAAGGAGTTTTAGTGTTCCAAGTGCCATTTTAGCCTCATGACGTTTTATCCTGCCATAAAGTCAGTGGTTGAAATGCTTTCACGTTTTGTAAATTTTGGGGCATAAAAATTGGATATGCAGAAAAATGTCAGCTTCTCCATCAGCAGTCAGAAAGCTGTGTTCCTTGCAATGTCATCACTTTGAAGCACAAGTCAACAACTTGAGTGAAACTCATTACACCCTTTAGTAAATTGATGTTAAAATATCAAAATTGAAGTGTTGTGACCGTGACAGTTTTCGTCACGGTCAGCATGTTTTGAAAATTGGCAAGAGGAAAATATGTGTCAGTCATCCTCCCCAAATACGTAAGTCCTCTCCCCCAGGATCTCAAGCAGTTCCAAATACTGAAACATGTTTTAAGCTTTTTGTTGATATCCAAGTATTGAAAATACTAAACATAAATTTCATAAACTATGCCCTGAATTGTATTTTCTTTTAGGATTTAATAGAAAGTATGTCAAAATAATTCGATGTTTAGTGACTCTGTAAACGGCCTCCTTTCCTCTTCATCCTCTTTGTAGGGTCCTTTTCCTCCTCCTAGCTGGTGGGGTTTGGAGAAAGGGAATTAAACTGTTGATTTCACACTTTTAAAGGTGCTAAGCAACTATTTGCTATGTAAAGATATAGAGGAGTATAATGGCCACCTGAGCAGAGAATGAAGTCGCTCTCCCTCTGTGTGTGTTGTAATCAGAGCTTCTCTGTGCTTTGTTTATGTACAGTAACTGGTCTGTCAAAAAGTTCGGAAACTTGTGTTTGGTGGATTATTTCTCTGTTGTTACAATGATAATTGGCATTGTATTTTACATCGTTGGAAAGCCTGTTTATTCACCTTCACAATGATGTCCAACTTGTAAGGATCATGCATTTGTGGGATGAGCAGCACAGCTGATTATGTGGGTATAGCGCCCAAGAAAAATTTGCCAAAATGCTCCGCCAATCGCCTTGGTTCCAAAGTATCACTTCTTGTGACATCCCTAGGCTGTTACCACTGATAATGTCATCCCGACACACGGCGTAAGTATCTCTAATTGCTAACATATTTGACATTTAAGTGCTGAAACCAGCTGCTTTGTCACATTATAAAGCCTATATGCAGGATCCCAGTGTCAAAAACACACTGTAATCCTGTAATGAGCCTGTGGTCCTACACACTACACACACAACGGCCTGGTGTCGTTCAATAACCGCGGGTCTGTGGTCTAGTAAACAAGATTAGTTCTCCTGGTTGTCATTGTATCTCATCAGACCACAGCCAATCCAAATCAATAACCTCAAATTGCCCAGCAGAAGGAAGGAAACAGGAGGTAAAAGACGCCTTTGAGGAATGACGCTGGTCCCTATAGGCCTTTTTCAAATTGGTCTTGCCAGGCGTTGATCGTTTGTTGTGGTTTGTAACTGTAACTGTGCTCTACAGACTGATACCAGGATGTGTATGTGTTGTTTGTCTCTGGGATAATGTTTTACCGTGTTTGGACAGGCTAAATGAAGGCCGATAGGAAACATCTTGGCAGTGTGTTATTAAATGGGATTGGTTTACAGCTGGGTTGCCAGATCAGAGATAGTGGAAATGAAGCGTTAAGCAGATTCCTTTCAGAGCTAAAAATGCACTCGAAGTTGCTAACTTGAAAGCAGCCAATATGACTGTATCGTGCTATGTTTTTGGGGAAAGAAAATCTCTTGGTCTTTCACACAAATGACACTAGAAAATAAACATAAAGGAATAATACGCCAAAAGGCATACATAATTAACATGAGGAGCCCAAGAGTGAAGCAAACACTGCCTTATTATCAGCATAAAATGACATGTTGTTTGTTAGCGACATCACTTTCACCATAAAACCCTCCGGTGACATGTTTAATACATCGTTCCTTTCCTGTGACTCTGGTGCGCTGCGTCATCGTGGATCTTCAAAGGGGCTGATTTAACTTTATCGGGGTTAGCTCATGGAAAACCTGACGCTCAAGTATAAATATTTGGCGATTGATTCCTGGATGTGTGTTTGGTGTGTTACACAAGACAAGATAGAAGGTAGGAGCCAAGAACATATCACCATGGTGCAGTAAAAACAATATTTCACTTTAAGATTTTCCACATTTGGCTCACTCACGTTGCAAATTGAAGTGATCGATTACATGTCAGTACAATATGTTCAATATGTAAACATGCGTATTAGAGCTGATATGACTGTTTTCTGACTACGAGGCTCTTTACCTCTGTCCTGGCCTGCGTTGACCTAGAGAAATAGTGTTTTTAATGCTCATTATAAATTGCTTTTTGCTGCTTTGAACTTGCCTTTCATAACATAGCATCTGTTTCATGATGTAACATAGCTAGTTAGCATGGAGGTAATTAGGCATCAGTCTTCATAAATAAACTTATAAACTAGAAAGCAGCACAACAACAGGGAGCTGTCTGTATAGTCACTGAGCAAGTCGAATTATGATTGTAGAAGACTGTGGTCATGAATATCGAAGTTAAGTTTGGGGAAAGATGTCATATAAGATCAGTCGTAGTTAAAGGAAGCAAAGGTTGACTGATGGTAGCAATGAACACCTGAAGATCATGCACTCATCCAACACCACGGCCTCAGACCTATGACTTTACTTCTTTGCTTTAGCATTGAATGTACTCAAAGGTTGTTTTAAGCTGTTTAAACAAACCCCCAATGTTGTTCCTTTTGAGGATAGTCTCCGATTATTGTTAATAACTTATGCACTTTAAATTCAGAGTATTCCGTTAAACCTTACTTGCTCACCTATTTAGGTGTACGTAAGTGCAAACTATGTTTGCTGATGTTGCTGCCACCTGAATTACCCTCCGGGGATTAATATAGGTTCATCTTATCTCATCTTCTCTTATATGTAAGTGTGTTTAAACAGAAAAACAGAAACATAATCACATATATAAAGTCATACTAAAGCAAAAGACTAGATATAGATAAATGAAAGGATATTGAAAAATAACATGACGTGTGTGCTTGTTGTATTAATCGAACTGCTATGTCTGGTACTACTTCGTCCTCAATTTCTCTTACTTGTGTAACTGGTTAGCTATACTTTTATATATTCTCTGCTTAGTTGTTTGTACTTTAATAGATTGTCTGCATTGTCCATCTGTACTTTTATTGTATGTCTGTATTTTATTTTTTTTATGTTCTGGACCCCAGGAAGACTAAAGGCACATCCATGTGCTTCTAATGGGGATCATTAAATATATTAAAACAAACTAAACTTAATTAATGAAAAATACAGATGTGCCTTTTGCATTTACACAGTTAAAAGTTTTTGAAAAACACCATAGTCCATCCACGGTAAGATGGACCATGGAGGACCTTGTGTTTTGTTGGAACCCCGACCAATGATATGACTAGTAGTGATTGCAGGAATTAACAGTAATGACAAGAAACAAGGCAACACTGTGGATAAGGATTATGGATCAGCTGACAGGAAGTAAACACTGAAAATGTTGGTAAACATATTTGCATATTGCAGCATAGAACTGCAACCACACCTCTCCTTGTTCTGTCCTTTGTATCAAATTACAAATCAGATTGAAACGTTATATTTCTAAAGAGTTCATGTAGGGAGCAGAGCCAAAATACAACCAGCAGTCAGTGATTAAGATGAGTCTAGTAGCTTAGTATGGATGCCAATTCTATTAATTTGACTCAGATGTCAAGAAAATGTCTTATTCAGGCTCTTAAAGGGTAGCAGGCGCTGTGAGCAAACTGGGTCTTGCAACCGGGGATGAAGGCGCTTGTTTCCAGGGCAGCGGCCACAAGGGAACGTCCGACTGAAAACGGCGTTTCAGATGTATAGCGGAGGATTTGGAGACCTGGTCCAATTCTATAAATCACTGCCCTTTTCAATGCCTTGCTCCCCATTTTGTTTGCAGCGTTGTCTTCCTTTCGCAGACTGGATGTGCCATTTTCAAACAACAGGTTTTAAGTTTAAGCTGCCGATTTGAGCTGCTCAGAAACACATTTGCTGTCTAGCTTACACACTTCTTAATGGCTTGTTGGCAGTAATATGAAGGAAATGCTCATTTTGTTATCTGGATTCTGTTAAAGTATCAGATCTCTGACAACTTAAAATGTTAGGAAAGAGAGATAACTGGTTGCTCGGCCGTAAGGCAGAAGTGCTCTTGGAAGACGGGGAGAAATCCGGATAGACAGGAAGTGGCAAGCAAGGAAGGAAATATATTAAATTCAAGCCCTGAAGAAGACCTACAGTGGTCCAAACATGTTGTCTTTTTAATGATTTAGGTTCAGTTCCTCTCAGAGCAAAGTCTCTTTAGTGTCACAGAAACAAACTGGGCTTATTTCCTCATCTATCATCCTCTCATCACACACCGTTTTACACTTGGCCAAGGTGTTGATCATTGCACTTGTGTTTGACCTTTGAAGCTGATGACTGAGAGCACCGGCTAATATAATACCTCAAATATACTATCTGCAGGAAACAAATCACTGTTGAGCATCTGCCAGTAGCATCAGATACCTCAAAGCTACTCGTTTTCACCCTCTAAATCTTTGTCTGTGCTGTTTTTCTCTTCCAGAGCGCTCACCTGGCAATGATCGACACTCTGATGATGGCGTACACAGTGGAGACGGTGAGCGTTGAGAAGGTGATGGCCTCTATTCGTCAGTATTCGTCCCGCGACCCCGAGGTGGAAACACCTTATGACACAGAGGATGCAGTAACCACCTGGATCAACAAGGTGGGTGATGGTGTATATATTTAACAAGGACAGATTGTAAGATACTGGCCTCTGGGGTTGGACCATATCATGAACTTGAAGTGAGTCACCTTGTTCAGTATCTGTCCAAGCAGCAGGCTGGTGATTATACTGTACACAGGTTACTGTAGATACCGTCGCTCAGAGGCATTTTATCAATGTTGGGCGAAAACAGCTTGAGCTGTGAACAGTGCACAACAAGACATTACAGTCTAAAACACCGACCTAAATACCGTCAAATCTGTTACATGTGCACCACTTTGTCTTCATGTCCTGAGCTCATGCCATATGACGTGTACAGGTGAACTCGCAGCACATGAGAAAACGTCCTTCCGGGCATAATAAAGGTGGGATTGTCCAATTCTTTGCTACTTTCACTGCCTCTATAACCTTTTTGACAGTGTTATTGAAACAAGGATTGCCAGGTGTTTAAATGTGTCATGTAAAGCATGTTCATGACTCACTGTATGTGCAAGAGAAACGTGAAAATGTGGTGAAGTCACATGAAATGTTTGTGCTTTTATTGACGATGGTGTGATTTACCATTATAAGTATTGAGTATTGTGGCTGTTCTCATTAGCTAAGACACAAGGTGTTGAACGCCAGCTCCTCACGGCTCCTGGACGTCCCGACAAACTCTACAATTAAAATACAGAATCTTTATTTAACTGACAAGGCTAGTACTGATACTGTTGTTTAGAGGCTGCTGTTAAGCTGTGTTTTGCATCTTTATCCTTACCTACATTTCCAACCAGCAATTACAGTTATTTCAACCAATTAGAGAGTTTGCATGTATTTGGAGCATAAGGAGATAAAAATGTCCACTGAAACACAGGCAGATTATTTTAGTGTAGCAGCACTAAACGGCCTGTTCATGAATGTGCTTATTCAAACACTTCAGCCTTAACGCTGTTTCACACCAAGCACGGATTTTCGGCACAAAAAATGTGCACAGAAACTTATAAAAATTGGTTCTTATGAATGTCTGCTTTTTGAGCGGGGAAAAAAAATATTCAAACAGACTTAAATTTCAGTGGATTTCGGCCTGCGGAAATATATTTGACCGGTCTGTATCATGATTAGCCCTGTGCTTCTGTTTGTTGCACACAGTGTGTGTTTTCGGGGCCTTGACTGTTTGTTTTCGGGGTAACGGACTGTCGGACAAATGGGCTTTTTTTCGGTCCAATAGGACGTTTTTCAGACTATTGGTATTTCAGAATAACAACGGGGCCGTTCCGTTCTCAACACCCAATAATGTACGACAAACACTACAACTTCAGCAACCAAATAAAGGACAATATATGGCTTGAGATCGCTCAGCAGCTGGGATACGATGAAGATGGTAATGTAGCTGATATGCACTTGCTAAAGTTATATGTTGGTCACGGAACGGGGCTAGGTCAGCCACAACAGAATTTGTGAGAAAAAACTCCAGCATTGACTAATTTGTGCTTTGCAAAACATGACCACATGTGAACTAACAGCAAAACACATGCCTATACGATTGGGTTATGTCATTTCTGAAGACTAGATTGTAATAATAAGTATGAGACAGAGGGAAATAATTCAATGAATAACAGAAGCCACAGTTGTGTCAGCCAAAACAACCAGAGCTACAAAGACCACAAAAAATGATTGCAAAAATATTAAATTGCAATTATATTGTGGGAAAAAAATGCCTGACATATCATGGCTTTGAGGTATCAAGCAACTGACATTAACATTTCAATTATGTATTGTGTAGTTAACATCTGTCTGGATAGGTTTTTGTTGAGTGGAGTGGACACGGCACTATTTAGAAGGAAACTCATTGAGCCTGAGAAACGAAACGGCTTGTTCAAACACTGCAAAAGTATTTTATTAGCTGGCCACACTTGCTGTTCTTCCTCAATAATGAAACTACTTCATTTATAGCGAACTGTCAAACCAACATGTGGTGAATTTGATTTGACTAATATTTCATATTTGGGCTTTGTCCAAAAAAAGTCTCTTTAAAAACATCCCATAAAATGTATTACTAAAGTAATTACATTACATTACACATCAGAATTGTGGCCTAATCCCCTTTGACCCAGCATGCTCTGTGTAAATCAGCTTTTTGACATTTTGCAGTACGTGTTTGGCTTCATGGCGTGTACAGTACATGCAGATGGCGTTAGCTCCTCCATACAGCGTTACAGGGCCCAGCCTGTTTACATTCTTCCAGCAGGAACACTGGGCTGCTGCCAACTATATGAGCTTCACACACTCACACACTCACAATAGCTAACAGGTGTGGTCGTGGAGTCCTACTGGTCGGACATATGGCTCTCTGTTGGAGTCTCTTTCTGCTCCAAAATGTCCAAAATTCACCTGCTTAACAAATGATTCCTGCTTTAACTGGATCCATAGAAACAAAACTGTACAAAACTGTTCAGTATTTACTTATTTAACTTAAATGTACAATCATTTGTGCAGTAATTCAACTGTGCAATACTCTGTATTCAAGAAATATTCATATTTACCGTAATTCTTATTTATACTCTTGTATTTATATTTAACACACTAAATAGATCCCTCTTCTCAGCATTTTTTATTTAGTTATTTACATGGTGGTTATATGTTGTTTGTGCTTGATGCACGTATTTGTACATTTTTCTTATAGTTCTCATTTCTTATTTTATGATTTATTTATATTACTCTACATATATTGTGTTATTTATTGTAGCATTATGTATACAATTTACATTTGACATACTCTTTTATTTCTATTTCTCTTATATTTCTTTTTGCTTTAAATATAAGAGCAACTGTAATGTCCTAATGCAGGACTGAGTGAGATTAGATATGATTAATTTCAATTCAACTCCACTCAACTTGACTTGATTCTGATTAAATTGAAATTCAATTGATCCAGAAAATCCCAAAACTCCTACAATATATGCCTTTAAACACAGACGTCTATCGTGGTCCTTTATGGAAGAGACAGTAACTTGACACACAACACAAAAGCACAATTAAATAGCTTTATTCTTTAAACCATAATGCTGAACGTAATGATAACTAAATAAAGGATTATCGTGGTCACAATGCGGTTTGATGTCACTTCTGGCTCAGGGAATTTTAATCTTGTTTGTCGTCTGTGTTTCAGGTAAATGAGTATCTGAAAGACGTGGTGGCTCAGGAGCAGAGGAAGAGGGAGACGCAGAGCTCCGAGCCGGCTGGAAGTCCTCGGGTGGGTGTTTTGTTAATTTCCTTTCCCTTCCTCTCCCAGCTCTAACACTTCACTAACTACACATGAACATACAGATGTCACCAGTTTGACGGACAGCTTCAAACAAGCTAAGTGAAATCCTCGGCACCACTTAATGGATTTACCAAAACGTTCTGCTTTTGACTGACAGACCTGTGTGTCACTTTAAAGGGATATTTCAGGTATTTTGTAGTGGGGTTGTATGAGGTACTTATCCATAGTCATAAATGAAGGTTGGCGCGCAGCCAGCTTGGAGAAGCAGACAGGAGTTACCGCTTGGAACCGAAAGCATTGTACTGCTGTGGACGGGGCCGGCAGCAAAACGTATTTTAGCCTCCTAAAAGAAAGGCTCACCTAAATCAAAAATCAATATCAGTTTACGCTATATTTAGAATGATTTCATCCCTTTACCTTGCCTTGATACAGACCTTTCTGATGGGAAACTAAAGCACTTGTATCCATCTACGCTCTCGCCAAAGCCACCAGACTCCATTGAAAAGAACTGTAATTTTGGTTAGTTCAGATACACCAAATTAACACAATAATACAAACAAACTTACCGAATGAGGCAGCGTTAGTCCAGCAACTCCCATGTTCTTTTTTTTTTTCAATGAAGTCTGTTTGCTTTGGGCGAGAGCGTAGATAACAGCTTTGGAAACACAGACTGTATATCTGTCTCACAGCAAGGTAAAGTGGTGAAAGTATTCTTAATATAGCGTACGCTTAAACTGACATTGTGTTTTTTTAAGTGAGCCTTTCTTTTAGGTGTCTAAAACAGGTTTTCCTGCTGCCCCCGTCCACAGCAGTACATTGATTTGCTTCCCTGAGGTAACTCCTGTCTGCTTCTCCAAACTGGGGGCGCGCCAACCATCATCTATTGTAGGTAATATACTGACTATGGATAAGTCTCTCATACAACCCCACTTCAAAACACCCAGACTATCCCTTTAACATCTGAGACCCGTTTCCTCGAGAGGATTCTTAAGCCCTTAAAACCCAGCTACACATCGAAGAAAATCTCGCCGGCATATGTCTGAGCTTTAGATGAAGCTCAGTCTGTATTTATTAAATGAGAAAGCGAGAGAATGCCAGGCTGCATCTTCAACATCGTAACGAGTTTATCCACCCTGACGGCCGTACAGGCTTCACTCAACTTCATTTGTGCCTCAACCAGCAGATCAGCGCTCTCTGATCGCATTAGGCCGGCAGTCGTTTTTGTGCGAGGTCACCCATGTTCAGGGTCCTACCCGCAGTCCAAATCTGTTATATAACTGACTCTAGTATCAGCAATGATTTTCTAGTGTGTCTGTTTATCCATGCATGTTATGCATCTGAGTAATCTGCGTTTGGATTCTGTAGTTTGACATCAAATCTTTCACTGATCCGCTGAATAACACTCAACTTGTGGAGTTTAAATCTCACAAAATTACACATCAGAGCTTTTTTTCTCCACTTGGTCCATGTCTGTGTGTCAGTGCTACATTTGGTGTTATGGTCTGGCAGTGAAGCATCATCCTGACACAGCAGAGTGATGATCAGAGAGGAAGGAGGAGAAGGTGATGTCACACTCATCCGTCATGCTTCTGCCGCTCACCTCTACATCATTTATTTATTATGCACCGTCAGTAGTTTTTCAGAAAGAAAAAGTGACCTTTGTGTGGTTTTTGAATGATGCATTGTTTTGTTTTTTTAGCAGGTTTCAGTTCAGTGCCCCCTGAAAGTCATGAACCCCCTCAACACGTACATTTCAGTTCACCAGCAGCAACTGAGTCTCCTCTCTCTTCTATTATTCATTTCTTTTTCTACATTTCGATGTCGCTCTGTCCTTGATCTCTTCTCCTACTCAAACCCTTCCTCACCCCTACCCCCGAGCCATGCTAGGGCTGCAACTAACAATTATTTTCACTGTCAATTAATCTGTTTATTATTATTTTTTTGATTAATCGATTAGTTGTTTGGTCTATATAATGTCAGAAAATGGTGAAAAACGTCGAGTAGTGTTTCCAAAAAAAAACCAAATGATGTCCTCAAATGTCTTGTTTTGTCCACAAATCAAAGATATTCAATTTACTGTCATAGAGGAGTAAAGAAACTAGAAAATATTCACATTTAAGAAGCTGTAATCAGAGAATTAAAGGGACTATTTGTAACTTTCAGAAATGCTTCTTAACAGCGACACCTGTGGCCGTGAAATCAACGAAAGTCAGCGTCGAGCTCGCGCTTGCTC
>CAKALG010036671.1:0-10503 GCA_916700815.1 Helicolenus hilgendorfi | reverse complement strand
TCTTCGCTACCACTTCGGTCCACGACGTTTATTACGTAAAACGTCATCGTCGCGTCACCATGTGACAAGTGACGTTTGTTTGTTGTATGTTTGTTTCTCTCCCCGGTACAACACGACTTCATCTCCTTTACATGCAACAACTGACATTAAAACCACGAATTTAAACCCAACAGTGGCGGGAGTTACAGTATAAAAACACAAATTTAACATACTTATCGGCACGAGTGTCTTTCACAACGATTCCCATAGGAATAAAGACATTTCTGAGGAGTCAATTCGAGAAAAACTGTGAAACACCGCCCGCGGCTACATTAGTGCGGTGTGTCTTTGACACAAAAACGAACGCTCCCCAATGTAACGCGGGAAACGCTACTGTGTCGGTTGGTTCAGTGTTGTTTCAGAGGAGCAACCCGCCACGTTAATCCACATATTTACGGATACTATCACTATCAGGGCCAACAAATGACCTATTCCTAACATCTTTAGCGTGTTTGGCTCTGGTCTGACATAGTTAACCGTCGTCTGTGGTGTATCCGGACCGTTTGAACCCAGAGGAGCCGTCAGTAGCCGTTAGTAGCCGTTAGTTATATGACGGTTTGTCTCTGTAGCAACCGAGCTGCTGTTAGCTCACACACACACAAAGAAAGGAGAGTCAAGCTAGCTAACTAAACAACCAACACACCTGCTCTCCTGTTGATCTGCAACATGGATACGTTTCAGAAGGTGGAGAAGATAGGAGAAGGGACGTATGGAGTAGTTTATAAAGCCAAGAACAAAGTCACCGGAGAAACTGTTGCTCTCAAGAAGATCCGACTGGACACGTAAGTTAAATTGAAGAGTTATTGATGGTTATCATCATCATGCTGACTTTACTGCAGCTAACTGGGGCTTTACTTTGTTCAAATGTGATGAAACTGCTTTATACTCACCCATCAGGTTGTGACTGATGATATCTGCTACAGGACTTCCTCCCATCACTCTGAGTGTTTGATGTATAAAACTAAACATATCACAGTAAAAGTGTTTCTCAACCAGCCTTTAAACTAACTACGTTTACTGCTCATATAATTCCCTACACATCCACTTCAGCTGTTTAACTTGGTATAATACCAAAATATGAGTGTAAACTATAGTTTATAGATATATAGATAGATAGATAGATCGATGGATAGTAACTTTATTGATCCCGAGGGAAATTCAAGTTTCCAGCATCACAGTTCCATAGTGCAAAACATGTTAGTAAAAAGGCAGTAAAAAAGTTATTAGTGCAAAGTACAAAGTACAACAAAAATATACCAGATATAAAAATACAAGGAGATGAAGAAAACTGTTAGAGCTGAATATAGTGCAGGGGAACAACTGTGATACACGACTATTACAAAGTGAATATAGTGCAGAAGAGACTGTTAAAAATGAGTATAGTGCAGGGTAACTCCAGTAGCTTAGTCTATGAAAGAGCGCTGTGTGCATTATTATCTGTCCCGCAGACCGTCCTCCTTTGTCTCCCTCCTAACCCCATATGATAAGAGTGGTACCCAACCTGCTCCCAAGATAAATCTGAGTTCATTATTTAGGGGCCTTTAAAAAAGTAAAAAAATAAAATAAATACTGCTCTGAATTGATATGTGATGAGAGGTCACAAGTAGACTTCATTATAAGGGGTCACAGCGTCACGAGCCTAAAAGGTTAAGAACTACTAATGCATATTTAAATGTGGGTCTGATTGTTTCTTAAGTGCACCGTGCGATTCAAAACATGCATACTTTGTGTAGGCGTACATAAGAAATTGTTCAATTTTTTTGTAACATTCATTTGCTAGTTGAGGAAGATTAATTAATTAATGAATTAATGAATTAATAATTAAAACGCACATCACGTAGGTGACAGCCAGTCTGAACAGCCAGCGTCAGTAACGAAAAAGTTATCGCCTCTACACTACTCCATGCCACTTGGAACTGACGAAGATCCAAGCAAGTTCCAAACGTAGTCAATAAAATTATTGTGGCATTGAATAGTAGGGATGTCACAGTACCAGAAATCTAGTAGTCGATACCAATACCACTGAATTTACACGATTGTCGATACCAATTCGATACCATGGTAAAAAACAAATAAAAAATACCATGTAATTCAACATGCACTCCTTTATTAAAACATTTTAACATTACAAAAAACAGAGGCATATAGCCTTTAAGTACTAAATAAAAAGAAACATCTATTAACATTGCAAAACAGAACCGTGGCGTGTAGCTTTCAAGTATTTAAAACAAACGATTCTATCAATTTATTATTACTCTTTGTAAATCCTTGCCATTTGTTTTCTCAGCGAGTTGAGGCAGAGGTAGCGCAGCAACAGCTGCCATCTTTCACGTTTCGTGTTGTTGTTTTTTTCAGTTGTCGTTGTCTTCTTCTTCTTTCATTTCACAGCAGATGAGAACACTTGTAAGTGTATACTGCCCCCATTAGATCCGGGAGAATCGCATCTCCAGTACCACCGCTCTGGTACCAAATGACCATTACAGGCATCGTTCAGTACCTTTGGTACCAAAGAAAACGAGGGCCGTCACATTTTTTAAATTTTGGTAACAAAGTATCGGTTCTTGTGACATCCGTATTGAGTAGTGTGCAGCTGTTACCTTTTTCTTTTCCAATTTACATTTGTTACCATACAGTGCCAAGGAACATAATTTCCCAGGCTTCAGCAGGTGGCATCAGTGACTCACTTAATCCAGTGTTTTCTGACCTTTGTGTCAGACTACAGAAAGCAAAAATAATGCTGTGCTTATCTTTTGTTAGCTGGTATGTTAGCTGGCAGTGATATATTTCTAGGACTGTATGCAGTGCCCAGAACAGACAAACCATTTCCTGCTTGGGCGATAATGTTATGTTTTCCCATCGCAGCTGCTTTCTCTCTCTTGCTTCACCACTCACTTCCCATGTACATACAGACAAACTCTACGCACTGGCTCTGCTCCAAATGACCTACGCTACTCTTACAACAACCTGCTCCAGAGAGGGCCATTCGCATTTTCGCGTCTGCGACCATAGTTCTCCTACATACTTGGCACACGGGAGAGGCTTCAGTTACTGCCAGATCCTACACAATGCTCCTTTTAATTTACCATGTATGTCATTCAGGGAAACAGAGGGCGTACCAAGCACTGCCATCCGAGAGATTTCCCTTCTCAAAGAACTCAGTCACCCAAACATTGTCAAGTAAGTGCCTAATGTTACAGCTTTTAGCTAAATGCTGCTCGCAAGATTCTTGTGTTACTTATTTCTGTCCGTTTTTAAGCCAACCTGCCTGTTAATATGTTTCAGGTTGCGGGATGTCATCCACACCGAGAACAAGCTGTACCTTGTTTTTGAGTTCCTTCATCAGGACCTAAAAAAGTTCATGGACTCCTTCACAGTCGGTGTAATGCCACTGCCTCTGGTTAAGGTAAATCTCAGCTAGATTTGCGAAACAGATCTGCCTCGATCTCTTCAAGAAATCAGCAGTAAATGGACTCTAGATTTCTGAGTTGACTTACCTTGGGGTACAATTTCTTTTGTGTTTGTATGTTTTTTTTAGAGTTATCTCTTCCAGCTGCTGCAAGGCCTGGCCTTCTGCCACTCTCACAGGGTTCTTCATCGAGACCTGAAGCCCCAGAACCTCCTCATCAACGCCCAGGGGGAGATCAAGCTTGCTGACTTTGGCCTGGCAAGAGCCTTCGGGGTGCCCGTCCGCACATACACACACGAGGTAACGTGTACAGCTACCCTGTTCATGTCAACAGGCTTCTTCAGAAAAAAAAAATTACAGTGGAAACTGCTTATAGTGATCACGTCTGTCCGGGTCAAATTGATCCCTATAAGCAGATGATTATTGGAACCAAATTTTTGTTGTTGTGCATCATTTCTCATGCAGATTATCATCTAATGAGACACAGACGGTCCACAAGGCAAACTATTGAGGGAGTAAAGTAAAAAACAAAAAATTCAATCAACAATAGCCTAACGTAGTTTTAAAATATTTTTCTATATTTTATGTATAAAAAGACCCAAAATGAGCACTGTTAGCGGACTACTTGATTACTTTAAGGGAATTATTTAAACAGCGTTTATATAGGAGTGATTCTGTCCCAAGCTTTTTGATCCATATGAGATGTTCATTACTGTAATCGTGATCATTGTAAGCAGATTCCACTGTATATGGTTTAAAGTACATTCATTACCATGCCCAGCAGCAAAAGTTCATTGGGGACTCTGGTATAGTCAACGGAAAAAACATCTCACAGTACTCAAGTTTATTGGTTTTATTTCCCAGGCTGCATTTCACTGAACAAAGCATTTTTGTGGATATTTATTTTTGTTAAGTTTTTCCTGAGAAATTGTGTTTTGCTAAATAGAACATTCTTCTGTGGTATTTTTCAGGTGGTAACACTTTGGTACAGAGCGCCAGAAATCCTCCTGGGCTGTAAATACTACTCCACAGCTGTCGACATCTGGAGTCTGGGGTGCATCTTTGCTGAAATGGTAATTTGCATTACGTTTCATTTTTACAATAAGCTTTACTGGGAATGAATGAATCCCGCACATGATGCACAATGGATCAAACGTAACATCTAATCGACCGACTCACCTCACTCTCCACTGTCTTACAGCTCACCAGGAGGGCCTTGTTCCCCGGCGACTCGGAGATCGATCAGTTATTCAGAATCTTCCGCACTTTGGGAACACCCGATGAGACCGTCTGGCCAGGAGTCACGTCGATGCCGGACTACAAACCGTCTTTCCCCAAGTGGGCCCGGCAGGATCTATCCAAAGTGGTGCCGGTTCTTGATGAGGATGGAAGAGAGCTGCTTGGAGTGAGAACATTTGTCATTCATTCGTAGATTAATTTAACATTAATTACTTCTGTGAAGGAAGTTGGTCTCATGTTTGTTTGTGTGTTAGTCAGATCAAAAGATGATGATGAGATATATGTTAAAGTTGGTGAAAAGGGTCAAAGAACATGAACTACTGCACTTAAATGTATCAAAATCAGGCACACATGTCCCAGGATAGTCTGTAACTAACTCTGTTAATTTTGATGAAGATCCAGATTAAATAATTTTATATTTTTGTATAGCCTAATATCACAAATCAAAAATTTGCCTCAGGGGGCTTTACAATCTGTGGAGTTGTGCTTGTTGTTATAATTGCTGTGCAGACATCATCAGGTAAGCGTAAAGTTTCTCGTTTATACACTTTACTCACAGGTGTGGAAATTGACCTCGATTTGAGGCATTCATAGCGCAAAAAAATAATATAACGACGGCGTCTAAAGAGATAAGACAGAGCCTTCTCCTCTCGTAAAAATAAATAAATAAATTTCAGCAACGGTGGTCATATTTTTGCAGCGGCGCCGCTGCTGCTTACATTAAGGAGAAAAACTGTTTTCAGTCATTTTTCAAGCAGAGAAATGCAGCTTCTTCAACGTGAGTATTGATGTCTTTCCATGTCATTATATGATAGTAAACTGATTATATTTGAGTTTGTTGCTTAGATAAAACAAGCAATCCAGATGCATGACTTTGGACAGTGGAAAATGGGCAACAGTTGTCAGCACTATTTATTGACATTTTATCATTTGGCTGCACAATTAATCAAAATTGTATTGAAATCGCAATTTGGCATACAGCAATTTTCAAATCGCAGGAGGCGCAAAATGTGTGTCAAAATGTCATATTAAATTATTTATTGTCATGATCATGATGATGTCACATCATATTCTACATAATTAAGAAAACATCTTTGTTTGGTACAGATCCTCGCTAAATATCACACCATAATCATGTTTTTCAGTGTAAATGAGAATAACTTTGTGAAATGTATCATTCCCTCTAATATTGCAATTTCAATGTCAGTCAAAATAATCGCATTTAGATATTTTCTCAAAATCGTGCAGCCCTAATTTTAATAGACTAAAATGATAAATTGATTAGTCGAGAAAATAAATGGCAAATTAATCAAAATAATCATTAGTTGTAGCCTACTTTACAGACTCATTGTTTGACTATATTTCTCCTTTTCTTTTTTTTCCTTGCAGGAAATGCTGAATTATGATCCAAACAAAAGGTTATCTGCCAAAAACGCCCTTGTACATCGATACTTCCGCGACGTCACCATGCCAATTCCTCATCTGAGACTCTGAGTCAAGCAAAATATCAGTCCATTTTAATGCCAACAACGTCTAAGCAATAAGGACCTCCTCGCCTCGCCTCATATCCGTGACTGGAATGGACAGAAAAAGTGGACACTACAGGATATGTTGGATCCTTTAATGGATATCTGTTAATACTTAAAACCAGCTTTCTAGACGATAAACGTCCCGAGAGTTTTGCTGTTTTTTCAGCCATGTTATAAAAATTAAGAACTGTAATTTTCTATATCATTATTTTGCATATTTGTGTGCAACTGCCATTGTTGATGTTAATGTTATTTGGGACGGTCCTCTGAGTGTAGGTCAGGGAGACTCGTTCTAGTTATCTGCCATTATTTCCCAAAAATGTTGGCTGTAGGATGTCCAGATTCAAATAGTCAAGTAGTTAGAATTAAATATGGTTGAATAAGTTTATGGGATAGTGCAAATAAACAAATGTCATGCTTTGTAAGACTGAGCAGCAGCTGAATGGGAGATGTGAGTGACGGTTGTCACACAACAAACATCGTCAGCTGATGTAAAACAGTTGGAGCTAAAAGAACATGAGGACAGTCGTGTTCTTTTAGGTTGATTTTCTTGCAGTTAAATTCTTTAAATTTGGGTCTAAAGTATCTTGAAGTGATTTTATAACGGCACCTTTGGTTGTTTAAGGCACAGAGATGTTTATTGGTTGTTCAGCTGGCAGGATTACTCGCCAAACAGAAGTTCTCAGCTTTGTGCATACAGTTGTGATATACAGATCCCCGTTGTAATTCAGATTTTACAGAATTGAATGTGCTGTTGCATCTTTCTTACTCCAGATTTTATTCAAACTTAAGGAACTGTTTTTATGGATATTGTTTATTTACAGTTAGAAAAAAATAAACTTGTTTAAACAACTGTTGCTGTTTGTTCGTTTGAGGATCATCTCGGTTCATTTGAAGAGTCTGTCACGGTTTGAATGAATGATGTTTTCTTCAGTTCTGGAGCCAAGAGAAATAATTATGCCAAATAGTGTGTGCGAATCAAATACCAGAGTCAAATGCTGTCTCACATTGTTAAATCAAATTACTGTTACACTTCATTAATCTTTAGCTGGACGAACACACAGGCCCACTTCTGCAGTAGGCATCTTGTCAGACACATTAATGAAGTTTCGTTAACCTTTTGTTCTCCAGCTGAGAGGACCCGTTAATGTTTTTATATCAAGAAATGGCAGTGATGATGTAGTAACAATGTAATATGTCTTAATTTTGAGTCAAATTGTGTAAAGAAATGACAGTTTAGTTTTAAACATAAAGTTAGGGTTTAAAAATTGGAAAATAATTGCTTCATACTCATCGTGTATAAGTGTAATATTTATCGTACTGAGCAAACTTGTTTTAGATATTTAACACTCATTTCAGAGTTTGAAATCTGCTCTTTCCGCTCTGGATGTCAGGACTTCTCATACATCTTAGCGAGTAAATCACCCTGAAAAAAAGCTTCACAAAACACTAATTGTTTGCTCCAATGAAATACAACCAACAGACTTCCAACTAAATACGTTTTTATTAGTCACGCCGTATTTAGACGTCATGTCAGTCAATGCAGTTCACCTCCAAGAAACAAGAAAAGATGTACAGTCACAGAAACCCAGAAAATCACAGAGAAAGTAATTCATTGCTTTCTGCCACAGTGTCTTTTTTGATGCGACCACTGGGGGGCGCCAACGTCTATAATGTTTAAATCTTACACATAGTGGCTTTAATATATTTGCATCTGCACATCCTGTACATAGAAGATGACAGACCTCTTGTGTTAACATGAGTAGTTTGCCATTTATCTTCATAATGAACAATAATTAGAGGCAGAAATAGGAATAGATTTAGAAATGAATAAACAATTACATTATACTGTATGAGGCATAATTAAAATAGTGGTGCTCTTTGTAATTTTGGTGATTTCATTTCAGTAAAAGGTTTGAAAAGAAGAACACTTTGCACTTCTATTTCATTAGGCAAGTGCGTAGGAGAGGGAGGAGTAGACACCTGCACAATAACTTGCAATAATACATTTATTTGCAATCAGGAGAAAACGTTGCAAATAAATGTGTTATTTCCAGTTAGACAGTGTGTGGGAGCCTGTTTGCAACTTTAACACAAAATACGTATGTGCTCAACTTGTGGGAAAAATTCACATAGTGCATAAATGGAGAAATATAACAGCACTAGCCAGCTAGCTGTTTCTCACACGTATCCTAATATCCCAATTATATTTATTGCAGCTCTGAAGGTTTCCCACCACAACATTGTTGTAGTTGCATTATAATGACAACATCAGATATTTTGATGACAGTTGTTGATTTTCTGTCCTATAAATGTCTACAGACTGATGAATTAATAAAGCTGCTAAATGAAATTTTAGGCATAGCTAAAGAAATGTTTATTTCTAATGTTATCTTCTGAACCAAACATTGCCTTTTATATAATATGAGAAATGTTATATACTGACTAGTTCAGCAACAATGAAGTCTGTGTTTAGACTGAATTGTTATAGACGCAACAAGTACTGTTATCTTTGTCTTTGATTCCCCACAATGCAATGGGGTGAATGACTGCAGGAGGGCATACATGACCCGAGGGAAAACAAACTAAGCTTGAATTAAACTGAACAACAAACAAACGTGCCTTTATGCACTCAGCAATGCTACCAAGATTTATATTATCAAAATGTATTCAGACAGCAAAATGACATGTAAAGCAGAAAAAGATGGACAGACTGTGACAGTGAGGTTAAAGTGAATCGTCTGGTTAGTTATACTAATTTAATGTGTTCTATATTTGCAGTATGAACAAAAAGAAACAAGTGCGAGGCTGATTTAACACATAAGATCACAGGTATGTGCAGTAAGTTGACGCAACAGTAGACACAGATGTGACTGAGAAGTGAAGTCTGATTAGAAATAAGTATTCGGCAGCGATGACAAACTGCGCCTCAGATAAAGAAATCACATGATACCTTTCAAAATGTGTCTAATGTTCACATTTGAAAGTGTGAAACACAGATATAGCTCTACAATCCAGCACTTTTTAACCTTTTTAGGCTTTTGGAGATTCAGTCTCAAAGCCATACCGGTGTTATTGAATGTTTAGCCGATTTACTACAAATCATGAATAATTCATGTCACTGCTGACCATTTTGCATCCATGTTGGAGTGTTTTCGACTTTTGAATCTATTTCTCCTACCCTCCGTTGTTGTCCATTCATTTCCCTATGGTATGAAAATCAAGTTACAGACTCTTGAGACTTGCTTGACTTGTCACAATGCACTCATTTTTGTGAAAATGTACTATAATTGTTGAATTTTCTAAATAGTCAGGACTTAAACTGTAATACGTCACAATAATGAAACACATGTTTTCGTTAGCTTAGAATGAGCCCTTCATATCTACATAGGGAGCGGGTCCTCTTCATGGAGTACGCCATGTTTCTACAGTAGCCCAGAACGGACAAACCAAACACTGGCTCTAGAGAGAGCTTTTCATGTTTTTACGTTACCTAAAGGCCACCGTAGTTCTCTGACACGCTTGTGAAACTGACAACTGAAGTTGCAGAGTACAAAACCGTGGTACTTCCAGCTGCCGTCTGATTTCCGTTGCTCCTAAAGTAGTGTTATTATGCTAAGCCACGGTTTTGCACTCTGCGGTTCACGTTACCGCAGTCTTGGACAGGGAGGAGTGAGTGGAGGGGTACTCAGTTGGTTGCAATCTGCAACCACACCACTAGATGCCGCCAAATTGCTATACCTTAAAATAAGTTTCAAGATAGATTTGTATACCGTACGGAAACCAGTGGCACGTTCAAAAATCTGAAATTCTGCAGCATGCATTAGAAATAGTCAGCAGTAATATAAAGTACACATGATTTGTAGTCAAAATGCTGGTAGGTACTTTAGGGGGGTATGTTTTTGTGGAAGTTGTGGGAGGATGGTGTATTATTTAACTCAAATTTCTAGTTTCTTTTTCATGATGAGCTTGTACAGGATCTGGTAGCCATCATCCCATGCGTAGAGCAGCTGCTCCTGTGGGTTGTACTTCACACTGGAGTGAGCTCCGTAACGCTTTGGAAAGTAAATCAGTGGCGCGTCGTCGTTGGTCACCATACCATTGACGTCAAACACACACTGGACACGTGAGCGGCCGGGCTGCTTGGTGTTGTACACCACATACAAAGTGCCACAGATGACGAAAGACGCCTCTGCGTTCTCTCTTGGACAGTTTGTGTCCCACATTTGCTCCATATCCAGCGAGTTGACGTCCATTTTTGCCAGAGAGATGTACCTCTCGTTCTGTCGC
>CAKALG010036659.1:0-15961 GCA_916700815.1 Helicolenus hilgendorfi | reverse complement strand
GGGCGAGTGTGCATTTTCGCTACTTACACAGCGTGCGGCGCTGGGCGTGATAACGACAACTGCATCGGTCCGAAACTCGCAATGACAGCCGGGTGTAAGATAGAGGCCTTATATGTCGAAATAATAATAACACAACACTGTTCTACTGATTATGATCTGTATACTGCTATATTTGCAATTCCACACTCGAGCTTCATTCTTTGAATGTATTCCTTTGTTATGGTCCAGTCTCATCTCTTAAGTTTGTGTCCTTCATACAGTCATGTCTGGAATGGAATGGGAGAGCATGTGTTGGTTTTAAAGTCCAACTACTAAATTGGACTAAGGAGAAGAACTACTGTTCAGTCATTTAGTTGCAGCTATGTGATTTGTAGACCTTCAAGGACTTCATGTGGCATTTGTTAAAAAAATCATCAGCTGATGTGTCCTGTTAGGATGTGAAAGTGATGGGATACCAGGACAAATCATTGTCACTCATATGTGATATTGTATATGTACTGCATATTTTTTTGTAAATGTCAATATTTTCCCCCATGTTATTAGCTGCGTCAGTGGAAATAAATGTCCTCGTGTGAGACTGACGTGAGAAGTTTGAGACACATTTCTCTTGCCCCAACATGCGTCTGTAACACTGTTGTGTAAAGCTGCTGCTGTGTTCACTCTCTTTGCACAACACTTTTCTCAACACTTCTAGACTTCAATTTCATATAATCTGAAAAAGGTCTCAGTGTAAACAAACAAGCAGGTATTCTTAAATTAACCACTAAAAATGGTTAAATTTAGTTTAATAAAATACAATCCTCTGTACTAAAGATCCTTCAATAACGCCTAACCCAGAGGTCAGCAACCTTTACCATCAAAAGAGTCATTTTAGGCAACAAAAAAAATCTGTCTGGAGCAGCAAAACATTTAAGCATTGTGATGAAGGTAACACAGTTTATAGTCTAAGTGTATAGTATATAAGTGTAATGCAGTGAGGGCCCAAATGAAAATGTATTAGGGCCACATTGAGGGAAACAAAATCTGAAATTTCGAGAATAAAGTCCTAATGTTACAAGAATAAAGTCATAACTTTAACAGAAATAAATTTGTAATGTAATGATAATAAAGTCAGAACTTTACGAGAAAAAAAAATCGTAATACGGGAATATAGTCATAACTTTACGAGAAAAAACGTCATAATATGAGAATAAAGTCAACTTTACGAGAAAAAAGGCATAATATTACGAAAATAAAGTCATAACTTAACGAGAAAAAAGTCGTAATATTAAGAAAATAAAGTCATAACTGTGAGTAAAAAAGTTGTAATATAATGAGAATAAAGTCATAATGTTACGAGAAAAAAAGTTGTAATACTACGAGAATATAGACATAACTGAGAATAAAAGAAAACACGTAAAATTACTACTTTATAATATGACTTTATTTTAGAAATCTCAGATTTATTTTTTTTCCTCAATGTGGCCCTTATACTCCATCGTACCATAGACCTACAACAATGAGAAATGAAAATGTAAACAAAAAACAGTTATTCATTTCCAAATGAATTTTCAAATCCACAAGGAGCCACTGGAGAGGTGCTAAAGAGCCACATGTGGCTCTGGAGCCGCAGGTTGGCCTAACCAAACCAAAACCAGAAAATATTCTCACCGATTTTCACTGAAAATGTTAATCATCAATATATTAAATAAATAATAAGATAACAACTTTGAACACAATAAGAAAATAATCAAACAAGCAACAGGTCTTTATTGTCTGTGTAGAAAACATTTACTTCCTCTAAGCAGGACAGGAGGGCCAGTGACACACAGGAAAAGATTCAAGTGTTAAGAGTGCGGCGCAACATCACACATGAAACACACTTTCTCACTGCAGCTGCTTCAGCATGGCCGTGTCCTTTCAGTCTAGTGACTCTCATATCGACTATGAAGTTGGTGATTATCAGCAATTCCCCAAAACTGAACCTGAAGACGCTGCTACAGAGAAGACTCCAAAACCAGGTAAAAAAAAAAAAAATTGCCCTGTTTTTTTTTTTTAATTAACAAGATTGTTATCTCAGAATTATATGAAAAGTTTTCATGGGACAAAAAAAAATTGTTTTGGCCAGTGTGGTGCCCATTTTGGTTTGACACCCCGTTGCCTCGTATGAAACAAATTGGCACTCAAACTGATCCTGAAAAGCCTCGGCACATCTCTCTGTGGACCATGTGCAGCTCAATTCAATTTATTTTTATATAGCGTCAAATCATAACAGAAGTTATCTCGAGACGTTTTTCATATAGAGCAGGTCTAGACCGTACTCTATAATCTAGATACCCAACAAGAGATCTCCCGTGAGCATTGCATTGTTATGCGACAATGGCAAGAAAAACTCCCCTTTAACAGGTAGAAACCTCAGGCAGAAGCAGGCTCTGGTTGGGTGGCTATCTGCCTCGACGTTTTGGTATCTGGGTCCGGCTGGGTTATTAAGGCAGTGAGTATTTGAGACACAATGAAGTGATTCCAACTACTGCTGGCCAGAGGCTAACATCGTCATGTCTAGATGGTAACCCTTAAATTGCGAACTGCCATCAGTCACACCGGAGGAGCGGACGGGCCACGGCTCCAAGGTTTTGAATTACTACTGTTAACCCCTTTTTAAACATGATCTGTCAACGCTGCATATTGCTCCTTTAAGTAATATAGACGGTATTGTTATTAGTTTGTCGACTTTGCGCAGGCACCTCAGAACTTTGATCAGTTGAACCACAATAGCATGCTTCACCAATACAAGATGATGCATCTGAAATGCATCTAGGCTGGCTACATGGTGACTCGAGAGACAATCGGACATTTGCACCTCAGTTGCACTCAAGTCATTCTTCATAGGTTTCTCAGTGCTAGATCAAATTAAGCAGGCGGGACATGTTTGCTTCCATGAAATGGAGCTCTTAAGTAAATGAGAGCTTCTTGGGGATTTTGAGGTATTTCGTTAATTCAGAAAAACAGAGCAGGATTTTTTTTTTTTTCATGAAAACTTTTCGCAAAATGCGCGAGATAATTATCTTGTTAATTCAGAAAAACAGGGCAAATATATTTTTCTCAAGTGAATGCCTTACTTTTCCGTACATAAGTATTGTTGTGTTTTTGTTGTACAGTATATAGTATATATATTATTGTATATTATTTAAGTTGGTTTAAGACCGTTTATGTTAAGTACCGAATGTATTCTTTGATTAACGGGACCAGAATTGACCTAAGAAAATGTTTTCTGTGTGTGTGTGTGTGTGTGTGTGTGTGTGTGTGTGTGTGTGTGTGTGTGTGTGCGTGTGCAGAGTGTTGTACAGAACTAAAACATCTCAGTGTGGTTCTGCTGAGCTTTGGCCTGCTGTGTGTTCTACAAGGGATTCTCAACATCTCTCTGAGACTCGCTCTGAGTGCGCCCACTGATAAATGTAGGTATACCTAACTGCACTCTCACTTCAGCTCTGTGCACCTTTTTTAGCGTCTTTTAGCTCGTTGTTTTGATTTTAACAGCGTCTAACTCTACTCTTTTGATTCACACAAAACCACAGACAGACACATTTAGAGACTAACTGGTGAACATAAGGGAGCATTTAGCAGCTAAAGAGGCAGATATATTTCCCTCAGGATTTGGTGGAGACCAAAACCAGAGCAAAAAAAGGAGACGTGAATATGGGACTTGCATTCATCAGGTGGACACAGTAACCACTCCTGATGAATACTAATGTTTGCTCTGTAACTGCTGCATGTGTAAACAGACAAACAAGTTGACCATTGCAACTTCAAGGTGATGTGTGTCAAAGTTGTCATTGCCAATGTGACCAGAAACAAAAAAAAACAAAAAAATGAATTCTGCTTCAGGATGTTTGATTAAAATGTATATGAAGGTTATATTATTATAAAGGCGGGCTTTATGACCTATACTGCTGCCAGCCACCAGGGGATGGTCCAGATGTTTTGGCTTCACCTTTGGGGAGCTGTCATGTCATCCATCTTTATATACAGTCTATGCACTGAACACTGAAATGTTGAAATTTAAAAGGCCACTTCACCTAAATGACAAAAAAAACATTTTGCTCATTTACCTCTCGTGGTATGCTGCCATGCAGATTGCTATGTTTTATTTCAAGTTCTGAGATTCCTGCTTCCAGCAATGCAATGCTTTAGGGAAAACCCTGAAGTTACCTCGCTAACCCCAAATCCTGCTTCGTAGTACAGGCCTCTCAATTCGTCAAATACCACCGCTTGGTCAGTAGCCCAACCAAGGCACCGTTTAGCGTCTGTATGACATAATATATGTCATCTGTATGACTGACGTAGTATAAATAGCGAGAAAGTCCGCATAGGGAGGAAGTCGGGGTGGGTAGTTGGGTCAAACAAACACAGATTTTCACCCAGGAGACCGCAGTTTGTGACCCGTGTGAAGCCAAGTCAGTGCTGACTATTTTACCTTAATTTTATTACGTAACCACTGTACTTAACTCACGCCAGTTACGTAACTAATGTAGTTATTTTACGTAACAAACATAGTTATTTTAACCTTAACCACAATCTTTTCCTAAACCTAACCAAGTATACCTAAAAACTAAACCCCCTTATAAGTTTAATTTGAAAAGAGACTGTATGTAACGAGTGGAAGCTGTACTGTCCTGTGAACACAGAAGTTTATTTTGAAAAGACATCATAAATGTATCGAGTTAACACTTCGTTCCTGACACATCCAAAAGTGGCGTTATAGAGGGGGGAGGTCATAGTTTGAAATGTAGGGCCACTGACCAAGCGTCGGTATCTGACAAGTTGGACGTGAGAACGTGTTGGTGTTTTGCAGCATGCTGTTCTCCGTTGCATCATTACACTGTTCTGTCTTATATGTTCTGTCCTATATGGCCTGTATTGTGACATGTTATGTTGGGACATGCTGTGTGTGTTGCTGTAATGAGGTGAGACAGAGGAAGAGAGGTGTCCACAGGGCTGGCTGATGTTTGGCTCCAGTTGTTACAACATTTCCTCCGAGAGGAGCAGGATGAGCTGGGACAACAGCCGACGGGTCTGTAGGCAGAGAGACGCCGACCTGGTCATCATCAACAGCAGACAGGAACAGGTACCTTCATATTCCCGTACTCCACTGTAGGTTTACAGCTTCGGTATTTGCCTCTTCTGTTTTAAGAAAAACATCTGAAGTGTATCTTTTAAGAAATAGCCTATAGGAGGACGTCTAGGGAACATCTTGTTTGCTCATAATTAACCTGTATTGTGCAACAAATGCTCTGTGAGACTAAGATATTTAAATAGACAGTGTGACGCTGTAGTTCCTTTGTTGTTTATGACAGTTCTTCCTCACTGGATTCACCAAGCAAGCGTGGGTTGGTATGACTGACAGGAAGGAAGAAGGAACTTGGGTCTGGGTGGATGGAACACCGGTGAACAAAGATGGGTGAGATGTGGATACACATACATGGGTAGCTATGGTGTGCAAATAAATGCAGGTAGTGACACCCCTGGTTACGATTCACACTGATGATGAGCACATGCCATTTCATGTATGGACAGCGCTCTAGGGGTATTTCTCATTTCCCGATTTTGTGCCTCCTCGCTCCTCGCTCCACCTGCTTGTGACCCAGAAATCAATCTTAACGCTCCATCTTGAAGGACGTCTCGATTCCTAAAATGGATCTCGAGGAGGCGAGGATACACTGGTGCATCATTTGCGGAAGCGTCTTCGGCACACACAACGTAGTTATTTAAAGCAGCAGTGGGCGAGATTGGAGAAAATATGGTTAAAAAAAAGTCATTTTTATAAAACGGTCCCTATATCCTGACAGTAGTGCATGAGACAGGTAATCTGAAATAAGATCATGTGCCTCAGTGTCCTCCGGTGATCCTAACGACATCTGCAAGTTTTCACAGACTGGAGGAAAACAACCAGTCAGAGCTGATCTGAGGTCTGCCGTCCAGCTGCCGTCTATGAGAGCCAGCTGTCAATCACTCGCAAACTCCGACCAGATGGTCAAACTAGGCAGCGTTGATCAAATATGAATCAATATTCTGTTACTGTAATGCCTATTTCTCTCCTTAAATGTATTCAGAAACATCTTGTAGTGTACTGTCTAGCTGTAAAATGAGAAGGTTTGTGAGCCGGCAGCCATGTTGAGGTCTGTTGAGGAAATACCAAGCACCGCCCACCAGCCGGAACACAGCCAATAGGAACGCTCTCTCTCTGAAATGACCTCTGATTGGTCAAAGTCTCCCGTCACAGGCTAAATTAATTAAAGCCTGAAAACAGAGCCATGAGGAGGTGCAGAAGTCTAGTTTTCTCTCAGAACACTTGAATTACAATATGTTGAAAGGTTGTTATGGAATTTTTTAGCCCAATGACACCAAAAATATGCTGCCTACTGAAGCTTTAACAGGATTTAAAGAGAACAGTACTGATGATTAGAATATTTGCAGTCTAGATGTTAACGTTCCTCTTTTTAACACAGTTTCACAATAGCCAATTAAAGACATGATACTAGTGATGCAAGAGAAAATCTATTTTTTTCTAAAATCAAATCAATAATTAGAAAAAAAAATACCTGTATGTCCCTGATTTAAAAACAAAATGCTTCTGTCATGGGTTCTGTACAAAGTAAATATAAAAAATAATAGTAATAAACAACTAACTACCAGTCAAACTGTGCTATATCTGGTTGATTTGAACAGTGTTCTGTCTGTCTGTAGGTTGATCTGGGCCCGTGGGCAGCCTGATAACGCGTTTGACGGAGAAGACTGTGGTGAACTTCGCACAGTGATTGATTTCATCGGCTTAAACGACCTCAGCTGTCGTGACAGAATCCGGTGGATTTGTGAGAAAAACCTTACGGTAGCTTAAACCGACTGCTGCTCTGTCACCTTCTTTCGCTGTAGCTAGTCCAATTAGTGTTTGTGCTATTTGTGTATGTAACGAATGTCAGAACCACTCGTGTGACCAGCAGACCTGCTTTGTTGAACAGCAATAATAAATATAATAATAACAATGAACTTGATTTATATGGCATTTTTCCAAACCAATTCACGGAGAGTGGAAGTTGGTTATAAAACCCTCCAACAGCAAGCCTGCATCGATGCCGACTTAACCAGCTGCTATTACTGACGACGTGCAACGCTGTTTTGTGTTCGGCATGGAGCCCGCTCCAATGTCAGTTCCGTACCGGTACAAACATTTTACTCATAACCTGCTCAAACTAACATAGATATTTAAATTAGTTTACTTTATTGTCATACATTTATACAATACAATTAAACAAATATTCTTATTTATTTATATTACTACACGCTTAATGATGGATCCTATTTTTCAGCATTATTATTTGCACTGTTATTTATATTTTCTTATTATAGCTCTAGTACAGGGGTCAGCAACCTTTGATATCAAAAGAGCCATTTTAGGCAAAAAAAAATTAAAAATCTGTCTGGAGCCGCAAAACATTTGAGCATTTTAATGAAGGTAACACAGTTTATAGTCTAAGTATATAGTATATAAGTTTAATGCAGTGAGGGCCAAAGTACAAATGTACGACAGAGTATTAAGGCCACATTGAGGAAAAAAAATCTAAGATCTACAGAACAAAGTCATAACATTACGAGAATAAAGTCATAACTTAACGAGTAAAAACAGTCGAAATATTAAGAGAATAAAGTCATAACTTTACGAGAAAAATATAAAATAACACGTAAAATTACTACTTTATAATATCATAACTTTATTCTCATAATACTACAATTTTTTTCTCGTAAACCTATGACTTTATTCTCAAAATCTCAGATTTATTTTTTTTCCTCAATGTGGCCTTAATACTCCATAGTATCGTCGTACATTAGACCTACAACAATGATAAATAAAAATGAAAATGTAAACAAAGAACAGTTATTCATTTCCATTTTTAAAAATCCACAGGGAGCCACTGGAGAGGGGCTAAAGAGTGCTCTGGAGCCGCAGGTTGCTGACCCCTGCTCTAGGCTATGTTTATATATATATATATAAATATCTATTCTAAAATGGGAGCAAAACGGAACTCAATATCCCCCCCGGGATCAATAAAGTATTTCTGATTCTGATATTTATTTATTTATCTTCCTTGCCGGAGAGAGGGAAGTTCGTCTACAAGCATAGCCAGTACTCCCTAAGATATTGTGTTTTACAGATATGGAATACCAAAGTACTCGTTATTAAGAGTTCGAAAAATTTTAAAAGCAAAAATTTTAAAAGCAAATTTTCATCACATTTGATTCGTGACGTGTAATTATTTCTTGACGTGTATCTACGTCATCTTCTTTGCCCCCCTCATGTATTTCTTTGTTTTTATTGGATTGTTGTGTACTGATCAGGTCAGTTTTTCTTGTTCTTGTTTCATAAAAGTGGATAATCTGAGGTGATGTAAGGGAGCAGAGGAGAGTGATAGAGTTAATAAACAGGGGTGTTATGGATAGATAGATAGATAGATAGATAGATAGATAGATAGATAGATAGATGGATAGATAGACAGATAGATGACCTTAAACCAAACTCAGTCCCACTTTGACCTCCCACACACATGCCCACTCGCTGACACACGCTCATAGACACAGATGGAATTTCATGCCGCTCAGGGTTTTGCATTTTTTGCCTGGGCAGAAATGGAAACATCATCACTCATATCAATCAACACCTGTCATCCTGTGATTTGCTCAGGTCACCCTCAGGCCAGTTTTCAGGAAGACACAGCCAAACTACTAATTACTATGTAGATTAGTATGATAGTCATTAAATGACAACTATGGGCAATGAGCAGTGGCATTGTGTATATTGTATGTGAAAACATGTAATGAGAAAAGAAAAGGATTTGGAAATGGCCAGGGGTCTCATTTATAAAACAGTGCATAGGATCTATACTAAAAATGTATGTGCGCACAAAAGCCGAAAATGGCGTGCGCCCAAAAGAAATCAGACTTATAAAAATGTTGCCAATGTTCCCTTTTATAAATCACAGTCCACATGGAAATGTGCGCACATGGATCAACCTCATATCCCGCCCTCTACACCCCCACATTTAACCAAAAATGGTCAATGCAAATTACCTCATGAATGTTTCTACACAGTAATAAGCCTGTTGATCTTTAAGATGAATCACGGCAACTACCGAGAGGAAGACCAAGAAAAGTGTTTTTCCGACACCGAGATCGAGGTGCTTGTGGGTGAAGAGGTCCCTGAACACTCGTTATCTCCTCATTGTACCATTCTCATAGTCCTCACAGTGCCGGTATATCCACCATGCAGCATGTTACGAGTGTCACCGCGGTGTTTATATGTTTACAGCCATCAGACTGACCGATTCACTTGTCAAAAGGATCATGACAATCAGTGAATTCCCCCCACCCTGGATACCATTTGACTGGAGACAGTCTGATAGTTGCATCGGATAGCTGTTTTCATTGTCTATGTATACTGTATCTGTCCCTATCTAATAAACCATACATAAATGAATAAGTCATGTCTTGTTCACTGCAGTGATTTATCACACAACAACTTTATGAAAACTAATATCGTACTTGGTGATATCTGCACACTATTAGAAGATCTTATTAAAACTATTGGCGCTCTGTTCTGATATATCCGATGATGATGATTATTTCAACAGCTGATCCACAGCTGACCACGGATGTCTGTAGTCCGTCCCTCTCCTCTGAGCTCCGGAGGAACATCCCCTCCTGGCAACAGGAAGTCAGCATTATGTGACAAGTATCATCCGTTTTACTTTAAATTTACATTGTGTGATCTACCCTTGATATAGAACAACATAATGCATGTTTAGTGCGTGTTGTCTAGCGCCATATAGTAGACACAGAAAGTAGTGCAAAATTTGCAATACATCAATTCCAGCGCCACACACCCCGCACGCGAAATAATACACATCGCTCCTCTTTCTTCTTACGCGTCGCTCTCTCTTCTTACATCATCCCGACCCGTCTTCCATCTCACTGTCTCCCCTATGCGTCACCATTCCACCTCTGAATCAGCGGTCCGGTGTAACCGGAGACTCTGAAGCTGTGACTTGTGACCCAGTAATTCCTACCATCCTGTGAGAGAGGGCTAACCCTGGATGCTCTCCCAACTGACTGACTGAAATGAAATATTAGAAATAGCTTAATACAGTTTTAAACGATACAGGAATTCAAAATGAGCAGCGTCAATGTGTTGTACGTGTTATACTGTGATCCAAAAGCTACTCCGTACGACACAGCTGTAGCCCGTTTGTTCTATAAACGGCAACGAGACATACTAGATTTGAAGTGCGGCTAATCTAGATGCCTTTCATTTGACGGCGAACTGTTTCTTTCGGTATGCATTTCCGACACTTAGGGCGGGTAATAAAAATTCCTTACACTGGTTCAGTGTGTCTGTGTGATACAGGGAGAAGGGGGTAATGTTGTATGTGTGTGAAATGCCAGAGAGGGAGGAGGCAAAAAGAGAAGGAGCACGGTCAGAACACTTCAAACTTGCACCGTGCCGACTGCTCATGGAACAGTGTTCCAGCGCACAAAAGTTCTAGGTTTAGTTTCTCTATTGTTGAGATGGTGGCGGCGGGCCTTCAAAGGTCTCACATTGTGGATTAACTCCTGTCTTTTGCACTTCAGTTTTGGGTCTTTTCATCCTCCATTTCAGTCTATAATCACTGAACCACTAAGGGAGGTGATCCGGGTTTCCAGAGTGGTCTGGAGATGCAGAAGACCAACAAAAAGAAGCGAGCTCAGAGGACCAGCACTAACCTCACAAAAGCAGCTCATCAGTGAGTAACAGGGTTAGATGAGAGGGTCAAGTCAGGGACAGAAGATCCACTTCAGCTTAGGAAAAGAAGGCATTATGTCATTTTGTGTCTGTTCGCCCTCCTTACAATTATGTGATGAATTAGAAAGTCATTCAGCAATATGGTTTATTCCTGCTAAACAGGATGTACTTTATACTTTTGCATTTGGCAAAATAACTTTTTGACTATTTGGAAGTTTGATTAATTTGGTTATTTCATCTCTTTTATCATAGATCAGTTTATAAATTGTGATTATCTGTGATACCGATGCTCATCCTATTCACCCTCTGACCCACTACCACTTTTGCATGTAGTTCTTTATGCATGCTAATTATCTAACCCATGTCCACATTTTTTTGACTGAAAATCAAATTTCAAAACATTGATGAATATGATAGAAACTGATCTCTCAACAGATCTAAAATTCAGACTGTCCACTCAAACAAACTAAACTGGGTGCCAAAATGTTGATGATTCCCCGTGAAAGTAAAATCAATACAATTTCAGATGCGTTTACTACAAGAAAGAATAAAAGCAAAAGTTTTTTTATGACAAAATTTTAAAAAAAAAAGTTTAAAGAAATTAAATGTTGCCTTTTTGAAATTTCACAAATAAAAAGAACCACAGCGATCCTTTAATGTTACTGTATATGACTCAGCATGATTGGGGATAATTATATTATAATGATATTTGTCATGATAGCAGTGATAGAAAAGATGAATCAATAGTATTTAAACTATTGCCAGTTTGTGTTTTGTATACAGCTACTGTAGGTGTTAATGGATGTGAATAGAAAGATAAAAAAATGAACATGACAGTGATAGTTATTTTACTTGTAGCAAACTTAAATCTGTGTGTTTTCCGCTGAATCATTTTCATGCTCTTTCAGAGAGGACTCATTTTTCATTTGGTGTAGACAGCTGTAATGTTGAAGGCTTATCTATGAGCCTCTGCTTGTCAGCATGGTTTAACATTATCTCTCTCTCTCTTTCTCACACACACACATGCACACACACACACACACACACACACACACACACACACACACACACACACACACACACTAGGGGTGTAACGATACGTTTTTACAACAATACGATACGATTTCTTTGGTTCCGATACGATTCAAGGACGATATTTGGCTCATCTGGAGCGATACGATACGATTCAATTAAATGATTTGATTGATTTAAATGATGATTTGATGATGATTTAAATAGCTGATACTGGACAGTGCAGGTAAGGATTCCTCTATGTTGCTCTTGTGAGGGAATCAGGGATAAATTAATATGGATATAAACAAGTAAACAACGATTAATGGCTAATACGTAAACCTTTTATTTGGAAATAATAAAAAGTGCAACTGCAGGACCTGCTGATTCAGTTCTCAAGATACAAGTCAGTGCAACATTTAACACAAAATATAATAAACCAACTTCTATTCAAGTTAAATGAATAGTGGTTTAACCCGCTGCTGCTGTCCTCATTTTCAATATAAACGGTAGATCAATAATACAGAGATCAACCGCTGATAGTGATCAAACAGCTGGGGACAGAATCATTCCTATACAAACGCTGTTTAAATAATCTGCTTATAGTAATCAAGTAGTTCACCTACAAGCTCAGCATTGATTCATTGAGAGACCTTCATCTGGTCAGCTAACATTACTGCCAAGCAGGTGAAATATAGAGTGATATTGTGGTTTTAGCTGACGTGTGTCACCTCACTGTTTTGACCGATGCTCGTTCATGTCTATGTAGAGCGAGAGCAAGCAACAAGACGCTGACTTTCGTTGACTTAAGGGCCACAGGTGTTGCTCTTAACAAGCAATTTCTGATTCTTATAGAGTCCCTTTAACACAACTATTTATGTCTCCTTTTATATAGCTGAGTGCAACACCATAAATTGAGTTTCGAATTGAGGACTGGCAAACGAAAAGGCCTTTAAACTGTCTCTCACTGCGATGATGAATGAGAACACTATACACCACCTAAGACGACCCCATGCATGGCCTTGGCCTTTCAGAGGACTGCCGGCAGTAAAGTGGTTTATAAATCTTGTAGACAATTTGACAACTCATGCAGGGTCTTTGACACGCTTTGACCTTCAGACGGGTACAAATCTAAAGTCGTCATCGTGCTGGCATCTTGTGCTCAAGTGTTTCATATGTTCGCTCCAGTTGTGACAGACTCTTAAAATAGTTATTCTAGACTGACACTGCACACCACTTGTCCCTATAAAGAAAAGCAAATCCTGCTACAGAGTGACAGACGACAACAGTGTTGGTAAAGCGCAGGGTTTGGCGGCTGTATTGGCCGGAGGGTTAGATCAATGAACATATTATACTTATGGACTACAAACGATATATGAAAGTGTTTTTTAGCACTTTTATTGGTAAATAAATGTTAAACGTTACTCCGGTTCACTCTCCAGACATGCGCACTCGCTCTCTCACCCGGTAAAGCGGCGTGGAGGGAGTCCGGTCCTCTCCTCTGCGCTCCCGAGGTGGTGAACGTGATGGTGAGACAGCGCTGATGAGATATTGAGCGGAATTTGATATGAGATTTGAGTTGGTTTATATATTCTACATTTGTAAGGTGCTGATTGACCTGCAGTTCCACTTTTTTATCATTTTCAAATAAAAGGTGGACTTGTTTATATCCATATTAGTTTATCCCTGATTCCCTCACAAGAACAACTTTGAGGAATGCTGACGTGCACTGTCCAGTATCAGCTATTTATTTCACAGTCACACTGACTGAATTTTTGGCAAAAAAAAGTTACTGTATCAATTTCAAATCATCGTATCGTATCGTATCGTATCGTATCGTATCGTATCGTATCGTATCGTATCGTCTCGTATCGTATCTTTCTAGATGAGCCAAATATCGTCCTTGAATCGTATAGGAACCATGGTAATGATATCGTATTGTTGTAAAAACATGGAAAATGGGGATGATTCATTCGCTTCACTGGTGCGTTCGCAGGGAGGTTGTCAATAGTAGGCTACATTATGGGTGAGAATTGCAATTCTGCAATTATTGAAAAGATCTTTAATTAAAGACCATAAACAAACGGTTTCTATTTGAAAATGTTCTATGTATATCGGACGCCATCCATTTGAGCTTAACAAAAAAAGTTCTGTCAGGCCAAGCGCTTATTTCTAGCACCATCTGCTGTAACCCTCCAACATCACAGCTCTAGTTAAAGCAATTAAGCATGTCGTCCACCAATCGGAAGGTCGGTGGTTCGATCCACGGCTGCTCCGGTCACCTGTCGATGTGTCCTTGAGCAAGACACTTAACCCCAAATTGCCCCCATAGGCATAGCCATCGGTGTGTGAATGAGTAATTTGATTGAATCCTTTGCCATGCAAAGTTGGCACCTTGCATGGCAGCCTCTGCCATCAGTGTATGAATGTGTGTGTGTGTGAATGTGTGAATGCTGACATGTAGTGTAAAGCGCTTTGAGTGGTCGGAAGACTAGAAAAGCGCTATATAAAAGCAAGTCCATTTACCATTTGCCATGCTGCCATGGGTCAAGTACAGCATCCCCGCCGTCATTTAATAGCCTTGACACTATTTTGATCCACTATCTAACGCAACACCTTATCTAAGATGATCTAATTAAGTCATTCATATGGCTCAACGCAGGAATGTTGCCTGGGTGTAGAAACAAGTATCAAGTGGAAACATGAGCGCTAATCCGCAGCATGTGGTCCATCCTGAATATGACTACAAATCTCCAATGTCAGTCGGTGGGTTAAGTCTGGAACCCAGATTCATCGAAAACACCTTGTGTGTGTGTGTGTGTGTGTGTGCCAGTGTGTGTGTGTGTGTGTGTGTGTGTGTGTGTGTGCCAGTGTGTGTGTGTGTGCCAGTGTGTGTGTGTGTGTGAGAGAGAGAGATGTGGTTGGAGAGAAACTCAGTCCCAACTGACATGAAGTTATTATCATAGCACATCAGCACATCAATAAAAGCTCTGTCTTACTGTCTTAGACCAGGTGTCAGCAACCTTTACTGTCAATAGAGACATTTTTGGCCAAAAAAGAAATAAAAAAATCTGTCGTATTTGGAAGCTCTTTTCAGCTTCCAGTGTGTTTGTTCTGGAAATGTCTTTCAGATACTTTTTTTGTTGTTTGCCAATTTCTCGCCGCAGAAAGCAAACAAATCTGTCCGGGCACTATTAAATTCTCCATTTTCCTCCGACAGTTTTTCTCTCTTTTTTGGATTTGGAAACCTACTGTAGGTAGGGAAACTCAAGACTAGCCAACGCTATTGCAAAATTAGATGATAAGCACACAGTACCGGGCCGTAGACGTACGTAGACTATGACACACAGTTTAGTTGACTGAAATGTTAAAACCTATTTTATTATTGTGTATAGGCTACCCATTTTTGCAGTTGGAGAATGTAAGACTCATTCTAGGTCTACAACAATGATTAGTGAAAGTTAAAATGTTAAAAAAAATAACCTTTAATCATTTCTATATCATTTTTTGTCAAAGCCACAGGGAGCCACTGTAGAGGGGCTAAAGACTAGCAGGTTGCTGACCCCTGTCTTAGACTGTTCTCTCTCTCTCTTCCAAAAACACACACACACACACACACACACACACACACACACACACAGAGAGAGAGCAGTGGCTATAGCTAATAAAGTTCAACCCCTGACATTCAGGTTAAGATTGCGAGCAGTGCAAACTCATTGCATAAACAGATGACCACATTGCAACCATTTAATTACATTCTGTTCTTTCCATCTCCTCTTTCTTTCTTAACGGCCACATTATGTACACTTTGTAGAGTTAATTTAGTGTATCTAATATAAATATATATATATATACAATAATATGTAATTACCAACATCCAATCTCATATGTTTTAAATGTATTAGTAGCTTGCTCAGCGGAATTCATCTGCACGTCTTCGTGGGGATAGTTGGCAAACTTCCTGTAACATGCTAGCACTAGTCACCCAGAATAGCCCATCAAGTCTCTTTTAGTCATCTATTTGATGTGATAACTACCAATTAAATAGCTAGCTTGGCTGCTAACAGGACAAAGAGAACACATTGTATTCAAAAGACGTTTTTGTAACATTGTCTCCTGTCTCACCATGCTTCTTTGTGTAGC
>CAKALG010036656.1:0-16185 GCA_916700815.1 Helicolenus hilgendorfi | reverse complement strand
GGGTGAAAGGTCATGGCTAGGGTGAGATAGGAACCTCGGAGAGAGGACATCCGCTTGGCTGTTCCCAGCCGCGTGTGCGTCTGCAGCTCAGTGTGTGCGTGTGTTATTTTCTCAATAAACACCTTCTCTGCACTCGTACGCTGGGTAGCTAAGGGGGGCGATTTGCACAGAGCAGTAAAATACAGCAAAGAAAATAAATAGCAAAGTTCAGCTACAGGATGTAGCATTGTCAGGTAAGCATACAAATGTGCTCTTACACACACACACACTCCCCGTGTCTGGCATATCCATCACAGCCTCTCGGGGCCTCCTGTTCTTTCTGGAGGTCAGAGTTGAAAATGGTAGAGCGGACGCCTACATAGACAGACAGCATAGAGTGTGTGTGTGTGTGTGTAGGTGCCAGATCTGTGCAGAGCCTCAGTGTTGATTAGGTCTAGACCAGTGGGGTGATCTATCACCATCTCAAGAAACACAAACCAAAAGTATGTCTGGCATCAAGGCAAGTCAACACATATGATGATATATTATGGCTTGAAGTCCTGAGGGTCAGAAGCGCTTTTTCTCCCAACAGTTGATGGTCTGTCTTGTGTTTTTTTTTTATAGTTAGTGGTAGAATTTTTCTTTTTGTCAGATCCTTCCTTCTACGCAGATATGGTATAAAAGGCAGGCATCATTAATGCGGAGCACATTTCCACTCCGCCGTTGCAAATTTCTTTTGTTTCCAGTTTGACTTGGGTGGTTCTATATTGCCATTATGTCCTGTCCTCCCCTGGCATCTTTATTATCCTTTGTTTCTCCTCCACCACCCCTCTCTCCTCCTCCTCCTCCTCCCCTCTCAGACTTTTCCTCTCCCTTTTTTTTCCCTGGGTGGTGAGTTTTAATTTCATGCCCCCTGCTCTGGCAGTTGGTCCTCTAGTGAGTGCCAGGCTGGCTTTGTGACACACAGCTTCCTCGGGGGCTACCAGTCCCTCTAACACACACACACACACACACAAACACACACACACACACACACACAAATATGCATGCTCTCAGCCCCCGGGCTATGCATCGTCATCCATGCAGAACTTATGACAATAAAATGATCCAGAAGTTGCTGTCAGGAACACACAAAGACTGTCAGAGACGTGATTACACAAGCAAGCGCGGCGGCATGTTGGTTCAACTCCGACGAATGGACTCGATCCAGTGTTCACACATAGGGAACAAAAAGCCACTGTATTCCCACTTATCCATCATAGCTGTCATTGTTTCGGTAATTTATCTAAAGGTATTGGCCTCATCTGGCTAGCGACGGCATGCTAACTGTACTGGCATGCATTCATTACCCCACACAGACGACTCGCAGCCCCGGGGAGTAATCAGTCTTTATGCTAATGCTTGTGGATGATGATGGATGGGCTTCAGCCTCCATTGTGTTGGACTCTATCTGTTTGGAAAAGGAAATACTGTTTCCTTCATTCTGCGATATATTTATCTTCTAGAGGCTGTTGTCAAGATGACTTATGACGATTATGTTGAAATGCGCCTTTTGAAGTGCTTAAGATTAAACTTGGAGTATAGTTAGGTAGACAAACAGACGCTTTAGTATGCGTGTGTGTGTGTGTGTGTGTGTGTGTGTGTGTGTGCTTGGCCCTTGTGGTAATAATCCATGCCTACAGCTGCACCTCTGCAAGGGTTCATTAACCCTGAAAGCTCGGGCTCTTCTCAGGCCTCATGTTTATCTCCTGATCGTTGCAGATCGCATCTGCTGCTCCAGGCTGGTTACTCGTTAATGAAAACACCTTGAGGCCCCATGTGACGCTTCTGAAATATATTAAGGAATGCAAGAGGGTAATATCCCATGCCAGATTACTAAAAGAGGCAGGTACACCCTCTGGAGAAGTTTTTGTCTTTGTCTGAATCTTACTCTTCGTGGCATCAAACCAGGTAGCTCGTTTTGGTTTCATTCAATGAGGTTGTGAGATGTCTGCTCTCAGATTTGTGTCGTCAACCAAATTCAAAGGAGGTGAATGGAATTGCAATGAAAAATTGCATAAGAGCAACGTGTCTTTCCAGTAACAGTGCCGCGGTTACGTTGGATAATCCACAGGCCTCTCTGTGAACAATTTACATTGGAAATACCCCAAAGAAATAGTTCCAATGAAAACTGTTCGCATTGAGGTCTGCCATAATACTACGAGGAATAATTGTAAATGTCTTGTCGGTCGTAGTAGCAGATCATCTATATCCACGAGCTGAAACTGTTGTCTTTGTCTGTCATTATGTGGTGGTTGTAAGGTTTGCTTCTCCCACTCCCCCTGCCTGCATTGTATGCTGGCTGTCAGTGTGGGAGGATGAGGGTATTCCAGAGCAGCGTGGAGGACAGAGTAAACATCCAGAGCAGTCGCTGATGTCCATTGTTAGGCTCTTTCTTTCTCAGGACGACTCCCACCCACTGCAGCACAGCTGGGACCGACTCCCATTGTCCTCTCCTTCCTCTGCCAGTCTTGCTCTCACAAACAGAACACACACATACGAATGTGCATGCTTGCAAACACACACTACCCTCAAGGCTTAGTCACAATTCCAGCTGGGTACCTTTTGTCTCCTAGCAACCAGCACATCTGCAATTCCTGGCCTTGCACCTCTAGTTTGGACTGAGAACCCATCCCGACATTAGGATTGCACACACACACACACACACATGCTGACTAGAGTTGGGTTTTTGACTCGCTGCCTGAGTGAAATTGAATCTGAAAAGTATTGGGCCGTTAGCTCTGGTGGAATTACTTTCTTTATGCAGTGGAGTTAATTAAGAGCACTGATAGAAAGAGAAGGAGTGCCAGCAAATGAAAGCCTAGAGGCTTTGAATCACTTTCATTGCATTTTTTTTCTACTTGAAGTCCCAGTTTTTGCCATGAAATTGTAGTTGCCATAGCCCACAAAAAGTCAGCTGCATCAGTACAATTGAGCATCAAAACAAATACTTGCATTACCTCCAAGAAAACGGTACCATACATGCAAATGTTTTCCGACAAAATAAACATTTAATATAAAGGCCGCATTGGCTCAACATTTAGAGGCGGAAGTCAAATAAAGGCGTTAAAAACATAGTTTTAAAGTTTGTGTGTTGTTGGTTTGTAAGCGCCGACGCCACAATGAGCGTAGCCTCCCTGACAGCCTCATGTAATATTCATGAGAAGATTTCCATAGTCTCAGAGACCCTGCAGTTATTTATTCATCGCTTCATGAATGCCTTCACTGACCCCTGACACGTACACACACCTGTCACAGGAAGGAAGCATTGGCACACACACACACAAATACATGGTGCTAGCTGACCAGTAGTTAACCTTTACCTCTTTACTTATGTAACAGGCTGTCTGGGAGGAGGAGTGCAGTCTGGTTGAACAGATGGAGGTTTAAATGTCCCTCAATACTATGATAAATAACAATTCTAAGGCCAACACTTTGTATCCACTGTACATATTCTGGGCATCAGTGGTGTCTTGATTTCTGCTCACACCCCCAGCTGCTTCAAAAGTCTTACTCATCTGAAAAACATGCCGCTGTAGCTACACAGTATGCCATAGCTGTTGTTCAACTGCTCAAAAACTGTAACTACACAGGGCTATGGCAGATACAGAGATGATGCATTGTGGCCATGGGAACTGTGATTAGTCAGCTTGGGCTGCTTGTTTTGTCTCAAACAAGTTTCTGATGCTGCTGGAGATGGATAGTGTTGAGGTACATTAAAGAAAGCCTCAGTTTCCTTTTTTTTAAATTTTTTTTTACAGTAAAGCATATTTAGTTGTGAATGCGAATAATTGCTGGTTTATTTGTGTTTATAGCGACTGATAATATCTATTTAATACCCTGACAACAGTCTAATCGGCTAACTTGTTAAATGTCATTTTTTGATTCAGTTAATTTGTTAAAAATATTCAACACTTTAATCAATAAGGAAAATAGCGGTTAGTTGGAGTAAGTGGAAAAGTGGACACATGATTACATCGCTATTGATGATTGCAAGGTTATAGTCTCATGGCAAGGTTTCCTGTCGTTCTTCGATATCACCAAGTAAATTTAAGAAGTTACTTCAGGCAGTATAATTAAAGCACAATATAGAATTAATGCATGACATATTCCTACAGCGGTGGTGCCATCAACAGGTGAAATCTGACGCTTGGCTATAACTCATTCCTACGCAGGAGGGAACCTATATCGCAAGACTGCCGTATACTGTGACACACAAGTCTAATTCCACCTTCTGTCTCCAGCTAACCACTACTCACCTATATTGTGTAATTTGTGTAGCACTGAGCGCAGAGATACGGGGGACGAGAGGCCTGACTTACTGCTGATTACATTGCTGTCTTGCTGCCTTAAGATAACCGTGTGGTGTGTGTGTGGGAGTGAAAGCACTGTATATATATGTGGGAGCATGCCTCGGAGGGTGCGTTTGTGTGCTTGCGAGTGTGTCCTGTTAAAGATAAGGTGATACATGCCCAGGGTGAGTTGTTGACTTGACGTCAGCTACAATGCACCTGTCTCATACATCACGGTGAGCGGGAGGCAGTGTGGGTAACCGAGGGAAGAGCCTGCAGCCCTTATTGCTCCATCACTTCACCTCTCGTCTGTGCCGTGGGACGACTAAATCTCCCACTCAGTGCAATGTGGCCTTATTTCCCCCACAGCAAAATAATGCATATGTACTACACATTTATGTCAACGCACACCCAGAAAGTGAAGAAAAGAGAAACTGGTTAAAAGTTTACAGAAATAATTGCATATCCATCAATAACAAGAAGAGTTGAAGAGAAATCATACATTTTTTCCCCCTCTAATGAGTTCTTCTATTTAGACCAGGTGTCCTTGACTGTGTATATCTAGGCAGCTACCTTTGGGCTGTTTTTAGTTTGGCTTTCAGAGGGATTTAGACAGAGAGCAGACGGGATATATAGGTAGCTACTCACCTTCCCTCTGGCTTAGTCCTCTCCTCTCTTCTCCTCTCCTCTCCTCTCCTCTCCTCTCTTCTAATCTCCTCTCCTCTCCTGTCTTCTCCTCTCCTCTCCTCTCCTCTCAACTGATACTTTCCATGTGTGACGGCGACTGTGAGAGCTTAAAGTAATGACTGGGAGGTTTCACTCTCGATTACAGTGAGTCCACAGAATAGAACAGGCTGTGTACGAGTCCCTCAGAGAGAGGGGAAGTCAGAGGAAACAAGAAGATGATCTATGCAGGGGTTCATTTTGGTCAGCAGTCATCAAATCTCCCTCTCTTTACTCTCTTCCTCCCCGGAGCTTTTTCTCCCTCTGCATCTCGAAGCAACCTCGCACCTCTATGAAGTGCATGGAGTCGATTTAAGCATCTTGAAGTGTGTTCAGTATACGTGTTGATTGAAACAGCTCCCGACTCTGTGTGTCTTTGGTGACAGTCCTGTGATCTGGTATCAGCAGCCTGCGGTTAGGTGTGGTGGATCTGTCATCCCAGCGGCTCAATAACGCTGACCTCAGACCAGCTCTTCCAGGAAAGGATGTCATCCGATCTTCGGGATCGGTTTTCCACTTTCTAGGTAGCCAGCCGTTCACAAAGAGGCATCTTTAACTACTTTAGATAGACCACACAGTGTGTATGTGTGTGTGAGAGTGTGAGCAGCCACCCAGATTGGCTTTGTTGTCTTTCTAAATGTCTGTCTCTTTCCCTTTTTACTCCTGTCCCAACTCGGTGTCAAACGTCCAGCAAAAATGATTTCCAGGCTATTCTCAGAGATGGAGATCATTATTCCTGGCTCGGTGTGAGCCCGCTGGCTAATGTAGGGACAGGTAATGGCAGTGATAATGGAGCTGTTGAGAGGTGTGTTTTCTCTCACCCTCCCTCCTCCGTTCCTCTCTGTTCTCACACTTTTCCTTCTATTGTCCAGCAGGTAGACAGCATGATGGATGGACAGGGCTTGGCTGTGTGTCCCCGTGCAAAGAGGCGCTATCGTACACCCCGTCGTCAGTTGATAGCGCCTGTAAGCGTTTGTCATGATCGATGCCGCTCAGCCCTGCTCCATCACTCAGCTTGACTGCCAATGAAAGGCTTGGACACACTCAGGAACACAAGTAGACATAATGGTAGGGGGGGAAATTAGGGTGAATCGAGGGCTGGGAGAAAAAAGGATAGATTTTCTCCCTTCTTTCTTCGCCATGTTAACTCTTTCATTTGCTTCACGGGTGGCAGCGAAGCACGCAGCCAAATGTGCGTGTGCGCTCATATGGGATTTTGAAAGCCTACACAAACACACACAGACATCATGAATCACTTACAGTGAAAGAAGAGATGTGGGCAACGGTTAAACTAGCTCTGTCTTGATTCTCGATGTGTGTGTGTGTCTGTCAGCCCTCATGTGGGCTTGATAAGTTCCACTGACATTGTGTTTTCTCTTGGTGGTTGTTGAGTGTTCCAGTCTGGGAGCGCCGTGTGTTTCTCATTGGTTGCTGAGCTGTAGATGATTAGAGTGGAGTCCATCCATGAAATCCCCTTTAGGTCCCGTCGAAAGGAGACAGTTTGTGTGTGTGCGTGTGTGTATCGTGTGTGTGTGTATTATGAGAGCGAGAGAGACAGAGGGTGTAATGCTAGCTGTATATTTCAACATCAGAATAAATCACAAACCCTCTCCAGATGCAGCCACAGCGAGGCCTCCTTTTTCCTCTTTCAACACGTATAGAAGCGCAAGACATTAGAGGGTTAAATGTATAAATGAGGGCTCTGCTGTGACAGTCTGTGGGGTCTGTTGGAAATGAGATTATGCTGCTTGATGACTTATTTCCTGAAGTCCATATGAATAAATAGATGAGGCGACACTGCAGAGGAAAGAGAGACTATAGCGGAGTCATTTTCCCTGGCTGTCTGTAGCCTACTACTCGTTTTTGTGGACTTGTGTTGACGTTAGCTTTCAAAAGTAAAGAAAATCCACAAAGAAAAAGATGCTCTTGAATTATGCCGCATTTGGTATTAGTGCAGTGTTTGTTTTTCATTAGGAGTCTTTGTAGAGCCTATATTTAGGCCTTGAAGGGAGACAGAGACTTTCTCTCTTGGGTTTTTTTGTGTGTTAGTATTCCTAAAACAGCCTGTTTATTCCTCTCTTTATAAAAGCAGCAGTTTCTTTCTCCTTCCCCGCTTATCAAGTCCTCCTCCTCCTCCTCCTCCTCCTCCTCCTCCCACTGAGCTCTCATCTCCACCACAAAGGGACTAGAGAAACACCTTACACACTCCGGGTGCTTGCGTGTCTGTGGCGTCGGTGCATGATCATTTTGTGTGAACATGAATGAAGGATTTTATTTTTAAGACTGTGTTTTGTCCTCCAGATGATAATGGTAATCATGATGATGATAGTGGTGATGGTGTCTGGCTCCCTTGTCCAGATTGCAGTATGGAGGTACAAATCATTGACAGGAGAGAGAGAAAGCAGCTAGGAGGCATGTTTATCATTTATTTTAGCTAGGAAGAAAGCATAATGTGAAGGTGTGGAGAGAGAAGGATGGAGGGGGGGGTATGAGGGTGAGAAGGAAGGCGCAGATACTCTTGACCGCACACAGAAACACTCAGTCACTCTCTCCGGGCCACACACACACACACACACACACACACACACACACACACATACACACATACTGTACATGCCTGTGTTTTGGCAAGCACCCAAAGGCCCTGCGGCCTCGATCCATACTCCTTCTCACCTCATTCTCTTTATGTTTCCCCCCCCACTCTTAACACCTTCCCTCTTTTTTTTATCTGTGGGTTGGTTGTCTTCTACAGTTCTCTGCACCTCGACCAAAGATATGTCTACACATAAATGCAGCTTGTTAACATAGACAGGGTTTTTTTCCCGCTTTTCGAGTGGGACTTTATGCACTCAAGACCTTTTTGAAGCTCAGAAATGGCTTTAACCAAAGAAAAAAAACATCAACCTCCTGAGTCTTCCCTTTCCAACCTTACCTTCCTCTTTTTTTTCTGTCTTTGCTTTCTCGTGGTTTGTTGCAGCTTCCCCTCAGTTGGCTGCATCAGCTGTAGCTTCTCCAGTGACAGGGCTAATGGCTCCATTTCTACACGAGGTCCGATCATTAACTCCCTACTTCCCCTACTTGAAGGTATCACATCACTGAGCTGTTTTGGTGCAAGACCAACTCAGGTCTCGAGTCAATTGAGATTAGTCAAAGACAAATGTAGGGCTGCAACTAACCATTATTTTCATTGTTATTTATTTTCTCGATTAACCAATTTGTTGTTTGGTTTATAAAATGTCAAACAATTGTGAAAAATGATGATCAGTATTTCCCAAAGCTCAATAGGACGTTGTCAAATGTCTTGTTTTGTCCACAACTCAAAGATATTAATGTTTACTGTCACAGAGGAGTAAAGAAACCAGAACATATTCACATTTAAGAAGCTGAAATCAGAGAATTTAGACTTTTATTTCTTAAAAAGTTACTCAAACAAATTAATCGATTATCAAAATATTTGGCGATGAATTTAATAGTTGACAACTAATCTATTAATCAATCTTTGCAGCTCTAGTCAATTGTCTTTTTGTCAAGTCACATGTGTTAATAGGAAATTTTTAAGTTAATTACGGCTTTCCAGGTCTGACAATTAAAATGACATGACATTTGAACATTTTGCTTTCAAAAGTGGCTTAAATGTTTTTGCTTTGTTAGTTTCTTTACGTAGATGAGGCCTAATTAGGTCTAATTAATTACATATTAAAGGTTCATGACTATGCATGGCCTGACTGTTGCTGTCTTTATTTTTTTTTGTTCTGGGATTTTTTAAGGTCAAAGACTCAAGTCAAGTCTTTTGACAGCTCCCGTCAAAACTTAAACCCCAAGCCTCAGTCAGTCTAAACTCTACATCTCTGCTCATACTGTACCTGCATTTTCTCTTTCCTCAGCACATTTTGAGCTGCTGCTACTGCACCATAAATGAGTACTTATATAAACAGTTTAGGAATCATTTGCTCCAACGCCGATTAACACAGAATGTGGATGTGGACATAAGCAAACAATTTGTGCATGTTTGCTTTGTTTATTTGAATGTATTGCTCCTTTATGTGCAGTGTCTTAAGTCATTTGTTGGTACATGTCCAGGCTCAGCCACTCTGAAAGCCCACAGTTTATGTGTGTGGTTGTTTATGTGTGTGTCTACTTGTGGGTTTTTACCGTGCAGAGAGGAAGAAAGTAGTTAGCAGTTAGTGGCAGCACACTGCCATTCTTTTAACAGCCCTCACACACCTCATTAACTCTCTTAATGAGTAAGTAATCAGACACATTCCCCCTCTGTCTCTCTGTCTCTTTCTCCCTCTTTTAATGGACGAAGGAAATTAAGAGCATTTGGCAAGGACAAACATTTTCTTATCATGCAATCGAGTCAAGAAATCAAGAAAACAAACACTCTATTTTAGACACACACACTCACACTAAAATAAATGCACTTGCGCTAGCCTGGCACATACACAAGCGCCATGCAGGCACCTCTTTTCAGGATAAGCAGTTATTTATCGTATGAAATCTAATCAAGCACGTTTGGAGGTGAGATCAAGCTTTTTTTCCCTGGATATGGTTCTACTCTTTTTTTTTTTAAACACAGGGATAAAATGTTTGCTCAGCTTGACTGTTTAATGATCTCTAAATCTGTAAAAGTATAACATAATCAGAGATGGACTGCAGAGACAGAGGGATGAAATAAGAGTGAGGCAGTAACAGAAAATCTGGGGCCAAGTCCACACTACTAGGGCAGTGTATTGGCAAGAATCTGACGGTACCATATCATGATACAGGGGTTATGAGTCAATATATCGTGATATATTGTGATATCTAAATCTAATTTTAGGAAAACTGTCATAGGATAAAAAACACAGCATATACCACATGAAATCTGAGTAAAAAAGTTACCTTTTTGCATGCGGTGTCACATAATAGCACTATTTTGAGAGAACACATATCTTTGCAAATTAAATAAAATATTGAGTTCATCTTTGCATGTAAATCGATAGTGTTTTTGATAATCAATACAGTATAGTATCTGTACAGTATTTTCTTACACCCCTTCTTACATCAAGTTCTTTCAGATCCTTTTCTTTGCTTTTGAAATGCAGAAGTGCTCTAACATCATCAAAAAACTCCTCTCTTGAGTATTAGTATGCCACATTTACCAGCAGTTTTAGGCTAGATCACAGTAGTTACGCCTGTATTTTGGAAATACTCTGTTTTTTCGCCATCCATACTGCAGTGTAAAACTTAAAATGATCATGTATTCACTATAGTGCGTGTTAAGGACGGACGGACTGTGAGTGTTGCTGACTTTAGCGACTTTTGGAGCTCGTGCTGCTAGCTACTTTCCTTGGAAAAAAGTTGGCAACACTGGGCTGGCTTTTTCGGTTGGATCATTTTTAAAATCTAGTGTACTCTTGCTAGTTTCTCAGCTTTACCGACCCTACCTTTAAGAGAAGAAAGTCTCTCTAAATCTACATGAGACTAGTAGCAGAGTTTACCAGAGAGTTGCAAACAAAGACAGAGAGAAAGAAATTGGTAACAGAGAGCACTAAGTTTGAAGTGGGTCATTGAAGGAGAGACAATGTTTATTTCCCCTCAGGGAAACCTCTAAAACCAAAATGTCAAAACGTCAAATCATCCCGTCTGATTCATGATCCACTGTGTCAACCAACTGCGGAGGCAGAGGTTATGAAATTTTTAAGACGTGAAAGAGGCAATTGTTTGTATTTGCATGTAGGCATGTGTGTGCATGTGTCCATGTGCATGTTTTCTTTTATTCATTAGAAGTTTGTTTCCCACAGAGTACCACCACCAAGCTGTAGAGCCTGAAGCCCTGAGGGTTTTAACCAGAAAATGCTGTCTGTTCTTGAGCTGGCTGAGCCCGTTGAAGCATCCCCAGAAGCTCCTTTTGCTTTCAGAAATAAAGAATTAAAAGTGTGATTATCAGACGCGTATAAAACAAACAAACATGCTAATCTCTTTACGCTGCTTTTTTTGATTGGTGGGATTAACATCTCATGGTTTATGCAGCCATAGTAGGTATTTGTGTCACGCAGGAGAGAGTTGAAGTTGTATACAGTATTAGTTTGGTGTACTGAGATAGAGATCAGAGGTTAATGATGTGAATCAGACAGGAACCAGACATTACTTTCAATGTGCGGCTAATCTCCAGACCAGGCGCCTTGAGCTATGTCTGATAACATTGCTAATTATTCCTGATATAGCCTCTGCAGGGATTCTTGTAAATAGGCATATCAGTAGCCGAGTTTATTGTCGGCGCGCTTTACACTGACTAAACGATACCGTTGTTTGCACAAGTGAAACCTTAAAGATCCTGACCGCAGCGTGTTAGGGGCTGTAGCTCATGCGGCGAAGACACACCTGAAAACATGTGTGTTACCTCATCATTAGGACTACAATGGGAATGAACTGTGAGCAACGTCACCTAAGGAGAGCCAGGCTGCATTAATGAACTAACTGGCCGCTTGGAGGTATGTAGTGCATTAAGGTAAATCTATACCAGGTCTAGGCCGTTTGAACACTCGCTCTCGCTCGCTCAGGCATCGGCTCACACACCTGTGATGAAAAAGGACTTGATGGGCATGCTGCGAGTGCAGGAAATAAGGAAACAAAAAAAAGTTGCAGGTCTGACATCATTACAGCACTCTGAGATGCCTGGGGGCCTGGACTGGAGGCTGTAGCCGTGCCTCGGGATAGTCTTCATAGCATTGTAATGAGTGCATGGAAGGAGTCTGGGCAGTGGAGAGTGCGGCGTGGCTCTGAAGGTTTCCATGATTCCTTTTACCCCGAACAGAGCTGTGCAAGTGGAGCGAAGCCTGGAGGTTAGGACCTCGTGGTCCTGCTTCTGATCCTTAACTTCGTCTGCGCCTGCAGATGGAGCAAATATGATTAAAAAGTTTCAATTTTATAAAACGGTCGCTATATCCTCACAGTAGTGCATGAGACAGGTAATCTGAAAAAAAAATCATGTGCATCTGTGTCCTCCGGTGCTCCTAATGGCATCTGCAAGATTTCACAGACCAGAGGAAAACAACCAATCAGAGCCGAGCTGGAGTCTGCCGTCCAGCTGCCATCTTTGAGCCGGCTGTCAATCACTTGTGAACTCCGACCAAACGGTCAAACTAGGCAGCGCTGATCAAATATGAATCAATATTCTGTTACTGTAATGGCTGTTTCTCACCTCAAGTATTTTCAGAAACATCACTTTACTGTTTAGTTGTGAAATGAGAAAGTTTGTGACCCGCCAGCCATGTTGAGATCAGTTGAGGAAATACCAAGCACCGCCCACCAGCTGAAGCACAGCCAATAGGAACAGGAATGCTCTCTCTCTCTGAAATGACCTGTGATTGGCCAAAGTCTCCCGTCACGGGCTAGATTTTCTAAAGCCTGAAAACAGAGCCATGAGGAGGTGCAGAAGTCTAATTTTCCCTCAGAACATTGAATTACAATATGCGGAAAGGTTATTATGGAAATTTTGCCCAATGATGCCAAAATCTTTCTACTTTTTAGAAAGTGTGTATAGGCCAGACACTCAAACGCAGAATGATTTGATGGAAACACAAAAAACAAAGAGGAAGTAAGCTGTCATTTCCCGCTATGCCAGTTTGGTTGTTAACTATGTTTGGGCTGCTTCTCAAAGTGATGCGCTGTGGTGGTATTTGCTGACGGGCTGTAACATTCGATTTACTGTCATGACTTAGTGATGGAGACCATGGTGGCCAATATCCCTCTTTGCGGTGACTGTTCTCACATAATCATGTCTGTTTCTGAAGGGTTCAGTGCTTCCCTGGAAATTTGCTTCCAAACTAATCAGAAACGTCAAATATCTCGGAGCCAACGCAGTCGGGGCCGAGCTTAGAAAATACCAGCGAGGGGCAACCACAGACTATGTAAAATACAGCATGGTCTCCCACAGAAATGTCCTGTTTGCCGTTTTGAGAATGTGTAAATGCAGAAATGTAGCGTTGCTAAATTTAATATCACTCTGGCTCCCGTAGGAGTCGAACGCCTCGATAAATCCTTAAAGGACATAGAAGACTGCAGACTCCAAACCATGACCACTGTGATTATTCTGTTATATGTGACAGAGGAAAGAAAGGACCAGGCGGAGGGAGAAAGGCAATATAAGTAAATGAGAGAAAGGCAGACTTTCTGGCACGATGGATAGCATCATTTAAATGGCTTTTTTTTTTCGAGGAGGGGGGGAGACACATTGTCCCAGAACAGACCTACAGTTATAAAGCGACCTCCCACGACCTCAGCATCTAATCCAATCAAACAGCACCATAAGTGGGAGCAATATAGATCACTCCAGCCAATCGTGTTATAGCGTGCTAATAGGATTATGAGGGGTTTTAGTGTGCGGATTCAACCCCAGAGCTTTCATTTGACTTCTTACACACATAGCATCGTGTTCATATTGTCACAGCCTTCCTGCCTCGTCTTTAATTCCAGCTTCTCCTGCCTGCTTCCATCTCTCTGTCTCTTCCTCTCCTTTGCATCTACTGTAGCCTCTGGCGTTCCAACAATGCTGTCCCAGCACAGTTATCATTTCTTATTGTAACACGGGAGCGAACACAGAAAAGACATAGCGCACTCCTCCCAGATGTCCAGGGGGAGAAATCATTACCATTAACAGTCTGCAGTACGGCAATACGGCATCTATGTGTGTGTTAGCGTGATTGTTGCAGGAAGGTGAGGAGAAGGTTAGGGGACTAATTGGTCATCAGATAGAGTGCGGTGCCAGGTAGACCCAAAAGCATTCCTCTCGCATGGAGCCGCCTTGATAAGAGCCATGGCTGCCAGACTGACTCCGCTTTCAACTCTGCACTTGGCCTGATTTGCCAAGAGAGCAACAAAGCACAACTGTTCTGGCTCCCATGCTTGCTTAGTTAGGAGGAGACATGAAGGTGTTTGGGATATGATCCTGCCAAATATGTCAGACTTACAGAACAGATAGATTATTGTTGTGTAATTGCCTAAATTGCCTGCTAACTGCGTTGCCCGAATATCTCTCTCTCTCTCTCTGTGAAAACAGATGTCATGCAGATCTGCAGAAGACAAAAAAGAAAACTCTACAACCTCAGATGATAAAATTAGAATGAGCCATTAGATGGAATATTTATGTTCCCTTTGAACACAAGCCAGCGACGTGTGCGTTTCATTTCCACATCTGTATGTGCGCATCACATTTTTGTGAGTTGTGAGTTGAGAATAACAGCCAGATAAAGCTGTTGTCTATACTGCTGAAATGTGAGGCAGTTAAAGATAATTGGACAGCTTATCTCATAGTTTATCCAAGGTATAAAGGTCCTCATTTTATTCCCTCGTAGTGTCATGTCATGTTAAATACGAAGCCATCTTCTAATGAGGTGTAAAGATGGGGCAAGATCCAACAAGTTGCAGTCGACTGCCAAGCTTGATCTCTATAGGACTTTCACTGTGCACATGAAATATTGAACTATGCATTCTCAAGCAAAAGTGCCCCATTTTATTTTGGTAAAAGTTCTACAGTTGCCTCAAATTTAAACCTGCAGTAGGCAGAATATTTTTGGCACCATTGGGCAAACATTCCATAATAACTTATTGTAATTCAAGTGTTCTGAGAGATAACTAGACTTCTGCACCTCCTCATGGCTCTGTTTTCAGGCTTTAAAAATCTAGCCTGTGACGGGAGACTTTGGCCAATCACAGGTCATTTCAGAGAGAGAGCGTTCCTATTGGCTGTTCATTCAACGGAGGCAGCTGTCAATCACTCGCAAACTCCAATCAAATAGTGAAACTAAGCAGTGCTGATCAAATATGAATCAATATTCTGTTACTGTAATGCCTATCTCTCACGTAAAATGTTTTCAGAAACATCTTGTAGTGTACTGTTTGGCTGTAAAATGAGAAAGTTTGCTCTGGCTGGTGGGCGGTGCTTGGTATTTCCTCAACTGATCTCAACATGGCTGCCGGGTCACAAACAATACACTACAAGATGTTTCTGAAAACATTTGAGGAGAGAAATAGGCATTACAGTAACAGAATATTGATTCACATTTGATCAACGCTGCCTAGTTTGACCGCTTGATCGGAGTTTGTGAGTGATTGACAGCTGCTCAGAGACGGCAGGCTCCAGCTCGGCTCTGATTGGTTGTTTTCCTCCGGTCTGTGAAATCTTGCAGATGCCATTAGGAGCACCGGAGGACACAGAGCCACATGATTTTCTTTAAATTACCAGGATATAGTGACCGTTTTATAAAAATAACTTTTTTTAATCATATATCCTCCATTTCTACCCACTGAAGCTTTAATATATTCAAACAACAACAAAAAAGCAAGCACACAAATTCCATTTTTGATTGTGGTGCATTTGGCCTGCAGAGCGCTGTTTTAATTTCTGCTGCTGCACCATAAAAGGCACAACCACCCATTCATTAGATAGATTGCACAACACAACGGCTGTGGTGTGTTCTGCTCCCCCCCCCCTTTTCCCATTTAAACAACGTATGTGCAATGTTCATTCCGAGGAGAAATCTGGAAAGGATGACCCGATGGGGACGTTGTGTGAGACTGATGTGTCGCGGGAGTCTTGGGAACTCATTCTAACATTACCCCCCGGGGTTTTACAAGTGTGGATATTGTTGTGTGCGTCATGGGAATGCATGCTGTGGCGTAGATTATCATTAAATAAGTAGAAGTCATCAGTCTCATGCAGAATGTTGTGTAGTTTTATAGATTGTGGTGTTGTGCTTCAGCCTCTCTATGGGCAACCATAAGTACTCTGTTTACTTCTGTCTGAGCGGTGGGAGCCCTCCGTGTGTGTGTTTCAAGACAGGAGCCTCTCTGGCAGCACCCTACAGTTTCCCTGTGTAGTGTGTGTGTAGAAAAGGGGCAGAGCCTTTCTGAATGAGGTTAGCTCACCATTTAAACGACGGACAAAAGACTCTGCTAATTAAAACTATGGCTACTTGTGTTTCACTCACTCTCCTCCCCTCCTCTCCTCTCTGACCCTCCCCTCTCTCACTCTCTTACTTTCCACACACATGCACTTTTCAAATGCCTAATTTGCACCCACCATTAAGCGCTGGACATACACACACACACACACACACACACACAGCCTAATAGTAAAAGATAATGTCCTTTGTGCCGCATCGTCCTA
>CAKALG010036651.1:0-21705 GCA_916700815.1 Helicolenus hilgendorfi | reverse complement strand
AGGCAGCATGGGAGGGTGTGGTGGTGACTGCTGCATGTTTCACAGCAGGCTGCTTGGACAGCGACGGAATAAGCACTGCAAGGCCTGGATGAGTTCATGGAATCATTTTTACACAATACCCTCATGTATGTATGAGACAGCATGACATTTATAACACTGAAATTCAAATTGTCAAAACTTAAATAGGAATTCAAATTCCTGATATCCTATCCGGTATCGGTATCAGTGCATCCCTTTTTGATATTTAAAAGAAAAGAATAATGAATAGATTCAGGTCAGCGGCATAACTTGAGACTGATTGTCACCGCTTCCTATGTAATTGCATTGAAAACCAAGCCAGCCTTTAGACTGTTCTATTTCAGCGACTACTAAATGACAACACATCATGTACCATCTATTTACAGGCTTTCCTCTGCTGGTACAGGGAATATATTGGATTTCATATCAGCAGGCTCACCTATGCATATCTCATCATCCGTCTCTGCGTCTCCGATACACTGGAATTTAAACTCGTTGAGAGAGTCGGCAAACTTCCTCTTGGCTGTTGACAGACCTGAGAGAACGGAGAGAAGAGGAAAAAGAGGCAGTCAGGTTTAGTGTTTTGAGCATTGCATTTTTACTTTAGACCAGGCCTAACAACATGCAATACACTCTCTAATCCTGTTTGACTTTTTTTTAATTTATTTTTTTATTATACAGTTACTGAAAGTGAGAGTGAGTGGAAAGAGGCTAAACGCAGACAGGCGGACACTGTGAGTGGATCCCCAGTGGTGTTAGTGATGAAGGTCGACAGCTCCTACACTTGTGTGGAGGTTTTTTTTTGTGTCTGCACATGTGTGTGTGTGTGTGCTGAGAAAGTGCAAAAAAGTTCCATTAAACTGAAGTCACGTTTGCCAAGTGAGGCGGTGAAAAGACTCGGACAGATGGATGCCTTTCAAATAATACATGAGGCGCTAAGAGCTCCTAGGAGACAGACACTCACAGCGAGTTTGGCTTCCCGTCCGTTTAAACTCGAGGCAGGGTCACCTTCACGACGATATTTCCTGTTGCCGGACAGGATCGGCGTGAAAGAGACGCTTCTCGTAACTTTCTTAGAAGCTGCGTATATTGAGGAGCGACACACTGCAATCCTGAGTTACAGGATAGTTTAAATGATGACCATCTCTATTGATGCTTTGGCAAATTATTCCTTTACTTTCATGGTCAAAGAAGAAAGAAAAAACATGAGTAACAGTATGATGTGGTCAACCCCAGTCCCCAGCTGGGATATCCCACTTTTCCAGAGACAGAAACGATGCACAAGTGAATGTGTATTGCAGAGGAGTCTTGTGCTTAAAATGAAGACAATGATGCGGAGAAAAAAAGAGGGAAAGAAGAAGAGAGATTAAGAGTCTCAAATAGGAGTCAGGGAAAGGACAGTTGGAGTGTAATTGACCATGTTCATGTAAATAACACACCATGCAGATAACTGTGTGTGTGTGTGAGAGCGTTTGGAAAGATCTGCTGCCAGTCGACGAAATGAAACACAGACCAAGGAGCTCCTGGATGAGCTGCCAGAAACACACAGACACCACCGTCTCTCCTGGGACAGACCCAGTAAAAACACACAGTCACAGCGGCTCCGTAGCGTCAAAATAACTAAAGCACGACCAAACTGAGACCACACTCCGACCTTGAAGGATAAACTGCGGTTTAGTGCCAGTAACCAATATAGAAAAAGAAATACTTTACTTCTTCCTGTAGTCTCCCAATACCATGTATGGTGTCACTATTCACGCAACAAGCAGGGATGTCCTCGACTAAAGAACCACACAAAAGCCTGTCTTTAAATCTTGTGTTTACCAGAGATGTGCTCATAAGATTCATGGGAATAAGTCATTCAGCGTGAAAAAAGCATAAAAAAATGACTAATTGACAAAAGAAATCTTAGTAAAGAAAGTAAAACCTGATCTCAAACAGGTACGGTGGCCTGTAGGGGACATGAATATTGAATTATAGAAATCAGTCAAATAGCAACTAGGGCTGCTGCAACTAATGATTATTTTCATTGTTGATTATTTTTCTCGATTAATTGATTAGTTGTTTGGTCAATAAAAAGTAAAAAAATGAATGGTGAAAAATGTCGATCAGTGTTTCCCAAACCCCAAAATGACGTCCTCAAATGTCTTGTTTTCTCCACTACTCAAAGATATTTAGTTTACTGTCATAGAGGAGTAAAGAAACCAGAAAATATTCACATTTAAGAAGCTGGAATCAGAGAAATTTTGACTTTTTTTTCTTAAAAATTACTCAAACTGATTAATAGATTATGAAAATAGTTTCCGATTAATTTAATAGTCGACAACTAATCGATTAGTCGCTTCGCACACTTGGGTGTCGCTCCCCGCTGTCGAGCAAATAAACATGTGTTCAGGTATAAGACGGCATGGTGTCTCTGCTTTAAAAGCACAGTATAACCTACTCTTTGCAGCTGTGGATGTACACACAGCAGCTTTAAAGCCAGAAATGTCAGCACATGGCAAAGTCATCTGTGAGATACGAGCAGTCGGTGACTCAACAACCCAGTGAAAGCTCTGCAGAGTGACATGTGCTTGCTTTTTTTGCAGGAAAAAAATATTAGTCTAACTAGAAGGCATGCTTTATGCATGTTTTAAAGCACTGGTGCAGCAGTAAAGTGATTCAATAATAACTTGAATTATCAAAATCAGCCGCCTTACGTAGTTATATTAGCAAATGAGGTTGCACTGACAACAGGTATAAACTGTATTACAACAACGTATCAGATGTGATGTTATTTTCCATTACACATTTTTCTGTTCGCCTCAGTGTGACTGATGCTATGTGTCCACTGAGCTACACAGAACTACATCTCTTTCTACACCGCCCTCCTCTCGCTTGCTTCTCTGTGCTCTATTTATTTTTGGCCTCCCTCTCCTTTCTGCCACTGACAGTTCCTCTCAGCACCTCGTGAGTGAAACGTGCCCGTCGTCGTTACTTTCTCCACTCTGGCTGCTGCCACACTCCACGTGCTCTCCTTCATAAACATCAAAACCAGCCACGGAGACCAAGAAGTAGGAAAACAGAAGGGTATAGCCTCAGATAGACTTACACTGCTGGACGTGTATCAGTCACCCACTTCTACTTCATTTTACAGTTTCATACGTGTTGTTCTGCCAACAGCAGCAGGTTTTAGTTGAACAGTTTGTTCCTATAGCAACCACTACTGGCACAGTTTAACTGACATTGATACATTCACAGTTTTATTAGGCATCTTTTATCTACTCCTCATGTGCACTTGTTGCTCTTGTTCTTTATTTTTTGTGATTTAATAGAATTTAGTTTTTCTATGATCAGCTCGCTGCTAATCAAGCTCGCCACTATATTAGCTTTCTGGAGCTAATGTGTTGCTAATGCAACAGTCTAAGTAACTGTTGAATTAAAGGTCCAATACTTTAAAAAGTGAGATTTTCATGTCTTTTTTATTATAAGGCAGGTTTAAGTGCTAGAGTATATAAATACTGTGAAAGTATCGAAACGCTAAAAAAAAAAAGCACACACCCCGTATTCAGAAACTGTGCCTTTGAAACAAGCGGTCAGGATTTCTGTAACTTTGTGATGTCACAAAACTACAATATATATGACCATTACACAGTTTTAAACGTAAGCATTCTCAATGTGTCCCCGTTTATTTCCAAGCAACAATCGGACACCAGCAAAACGTCCACCTAAAAAGTACCGTACAAAGTAAAACTAAATTCTATTCTATTGTCATATTCTACCGAAATGGCCTGTGTTGAACAATAAAGTATTATGAATATAATAAACGTTTAAAGTCCAAAATGGTGGCAGCGACTGTAGTAAAAAAAACACTGAAGTTTCTTCTCTTTGCTTCTATACTCTTTTTTTCCGGTTGCAGTGTATGCGCATGACGTCAGCTGACAGGAAGTAAACATGGACCAAGCTGTAAAATTGCAAGTTGCAATTGTTACTGTACTGTACTGTACTAAATCAATGTTTCAGTATATTTGGTTAAACTCTAGTTTATGGAATCTTAATGTCTGCTGGCAGTCTGCTGTCTTCAACCTTTATTGGAAATGTGTTTAGCTCGCAGCATAGCTGTGCATACACTCATAGGAAGGGCAGAGGACATTTCTCAATTTTGATAAGTCATGGAGAGTCAGTATTAACTTTTGGTGGAGTTTTTTTCCAGTTGGTTAACACTGCCATAAAACATGTTGTTGCGTTCTGATTTATTGAGTTTGATGTGACACAGAAACATGCATGTAGCACTTGTGGTAACACTGATGTTGAGAAACCATAAACCTTAATAGCTAATGGAACAATGATTTTCACAATTGCCACCAAGCCTGAATTAGAAGACATGAAATTAGCTGCTTCCCTAATTTCTGATTAAATTAATTGTAATGGGAGGTTTAAACAAATAATAAAAGGTTTGTATATTTGTTTTAGTGAAACCAGAATCTCCATTACAGAAACTGCATTTTAAACCTTCAACACTCAGACTGGTGACTGCTGATTGACTGTGAGTAGGGAAATTGGTCTGTGATGAATTCCTTCCTGTATAACTTTTGAACGTCCGCGCAAAACAGTGACTTTAGAGAGAAACCCCTTTTCTGATTCTGGTGACGAATGCACTCAGGAATGAAGAGTATATCACTAATACAATATCAGCTTTTTCAACAAAGCTTAAGTGCTTTAGGGTAGATTTTTCCTTAAACAGCCAGAATCCATGCTGAACACAAAAGAGATTGATGTCGTGTTTGGTTTGATAGTCCGTGGTTTATTGTCTCTGCTGAAATAAAACTGCTTCTATTAAGTAATACCTTTATTCCTTCCCGATTTCTTAATCAGTTCAGAACACATTGAAGGCGTTGAACAGTTGGTTTTGGGGAACAAAAGCTGAAACGTTACAAACCACTTCTGATTTCCCAACTTCTGCAAATACGTTACTTAAATTACTCTTTACACATGTCTGGAAAACACCTCTCAGAATTTCATATAACAGGACCAGAGAGAAGCCTCTCATATACTTAGAGAGAAACATTTGAGACTTTTACTTTGAAAATTCAGAGCCACAAACTGTCTTCATTAAGACCAGTACACATGAACTCCCCAGACCTGAATATTTTCAGTCATAATTGACCACATTTTTTAACTTAATCAAATAAAAATATTTAATTTTCCATTAAGCTCAAATTTTAGGGCTGCAACTAACGATTATTTTCTGATTGCATTACAATAAAAGACTGATTGTCCATCCATCCTGCAGATCACTGCAATAATTCAGCAGCAGTAACCATAATATGTTGCAGAAACTTTCATGATCGCATTAGTTGCTAACGAAATAATACATTTTCAAACAATAAAAGCTCCAAGTTGTATCTACATGCCACAAGTACTTTCGCTGTTAACTGTGAAGTATGACTTTATTCTACTATGGAAACAATGAGTTCAGATTGCATCAGTCAAAACTGTGATGAAAAACAAGCATGCATTTGTGTTTAGCTTACGTGCCCTTGGAGGATGTCTCACTGTACATTTTGGCAAACCATGTGATGAGGTAACGTAATAAGTTTTTCTGGCTCGTATATGCAGATACATCATGCATGTCATATCGCTCCCCATGGCTATGTTCTCCATAGATGCTGGCAAACACACATACTCGTACACATGCAAACACACATATGTCCATGTACATCTGTGCACACACACACATCAACTCAAAGCACGGCTCCCAGCTCACTCAGACTATATTTCTAAATCAGAAACACATTGTTGGCCGATACGACTCTGTAAGTTCTCGCCAACACAAATGAATTACTACAAAACAAAGAAAGAATTACATGCCACAACAAGTACATTATCCAGAGAGGCTTTTCTGGGTAAAAGACTGTCTGCTTACAGATGTAGCGAGCAGTACTGATGCCTTACCATTTATGGTACTGTAGCTATTTCATTGCAGTGATTCAAAAGTTCAAGCCCCAGGTTAAAGGATACTTCACCAACGTGTTGATAGAAGTAACATCGCAAGTGTATGGAGGACAGAGTAGAGCATCATATGATATGTGAGGTGTGCATTTTCATTGCCACTGCTGCCATTTGTGTTTAAGTGCTAAAGGATCAGTTCGTCCGAATTGTTGAAAAAGAAAAAAATCATTAGTGCTATTTTTGTCCAGATACCACAAGGGAAAGGTAAAAACAAGCTCCTTTTTGGAGTGGATTTTGATGAAGACACCTATTAATAAGGGCTGTCATGTCAATTGATTAAAATATTTGATCGCGGTTAATCGCATGATTGTCCATAGTTAATCGAGATTAATCTTATCTTTAACAACCCTAGTAATCAGTAACTACGTAACGTATTTGCAGAAGTGGGGAAAGTTTAAAATCAGAAGTGGTTTGTAACGTTTCAGCTTTTGTTCTCGAAAACCAACTGATAAGAAAACTTTTTTGAAAAAACGGAAGGAATAAAGTTATGAAGCAGTGTCATTTCAGCAGAGGCAATAAACCACAGACTATCAAACCAAACAGGGCTTCAATCTTTTTTGTGTTCAGCATGAATTGTGGCTGTTTAAGGAAAAAACTTCTCTAAAGCACTTAAGCTTGTTGTCTGCATTCATGAGTGCAGCACGGGAATCAGGAGCTTCTCTCTAAAGTCACTGTTTTGCGCAGACGATTGTAAGTTATACAGGATGAAATTCATCACAGACTAATTTCCCTACTCACAGTCAATCAGCAGTCACCAGTCTGAGTGTTGAAGGTTTAAAATGCAGTTTTGTGTAATGGAACAAGATTCTGGTTTCACTAAAACAAACCTTTTTTAGTTTTTAACTACATTAAAGTGTCTTGTAAAACCTCCTAAACTCCTAAACCTCCCATTACAATATTTTGACTTTTGTTGGTTCGGATTCACCAAAGCACAATAGCACAAACAAAATAACCGATTAAGGCAGCGGTAGACGAGCAACTCCCGTGTTCTGCAAGGTAAAATTACTCTTTTTTCAATGGAGTCTGGTGGCTTTGGCGAGAGCATAGATGGATACAATGGCTTCAGTTCCCCTTTGGGAAGGGCTTTCTGACGGTAAGGTAAAGCGGTGAAAATATTAAAAATATAGTGAACACTTAAACTGATATTGAAGTTTTTAGGTGAGCCTTTCTTTTGATTGGCTAAAATACATTTTGCAGTATTTTAGCACAGCAGTACATTGTTTTCCTCCTGTATGGTAACTCCTGTCTGCTTCTCCAAGCTGTGGGCGTGCCGAGTTGTCGTCTACTGTAGGTAATACACTGACTATGGAAAAGTACCTCATACAATCCCACTTCGAAACACCAGAACTACCCCTTTAAGTTGCACAGCCCATATACATACAATAAGCCACCAAACTGCCCCTGCTGCCGCTGCAGCATTCCACCATCGGTATTGCTGCGTAGGTCTATTGTTAAAATGATAAAAATCAAACATTGGATGGAAAATATTTGAAATGTCTTGAATATGCAATATCAGATTTGCAGCTGATTAGGAAAAAAAAGCCACATTGTTGGAGGTTCCTACATGATGCTACGCTGTCACTGCTCCTTAGTGTGCCAATGTGTGTGTGTCTCCATGTCCGTGTCCAGGAAGGAAGGACAGCTGAGGACAGTGGCAGCTAAAAATAAGTGGCCCTGTTGACACTCGCCTCTCTGTCCTCTTCCCCTCTTCTTTCACACTTGTACGACAGAATTCCCCCCATTCTTCTCTCTCTTTCACTCCCTCCTGAGCTCCTGACAAAGCCGAGTGGAGACGCACACAAATAAGCAAACAAACTGAATGACAATGAGGCTACAAAGAAGTCGCTCAGACAACAACAAACTCTTGTGACTTATTTGGAAGAGAAAATGAAGGCGAACATTAAAACCAGTGCCCTAACTGTCTGTTGTAAGCCTCCATCACAGTTTACAGACTGACTTATTGGTTTAACCTTGATCTATAACACTTGCCAAACAGTTTTTCTTTCCAATGAGGAATTATTGCTCACATTTCAGGTGCAACAACTTTTTACATCCAAATAAAGCTGATTTGAGCATCCGATTCAACTGTTACTATCCGTCGCTATAAGCACCATAGATGTGGGTCATGAGGGGCCTGCTACGAAACTTAAAAGCAACACGTTGTAAAACTGCATGAAACATTACATTTTGAACACAGACAAAAAGGCTTCTTTAGGTTTAGGCAACAAAACTACAACTTTGTTAGGTTTAGGCAACAAAACATTGTGTTTTGGCTTAAATTAAAACGTGAAAGTGAAACTTAACGCTTATGAACACAAGGACAACTACACGTTGGTGGTTTCACACAGGATTTAAACCTTCTTCTGCTCACATGGATTTTCATGCTGTTTATACTACAGCGCCTGACTGCCACTTCTGCTCCTGTCATAATGATTACAGTCACTAGAGGTCGCTGTCGTCTTCTTTTAGTCCTTCTTTCTGTAATCTACCATGTGAATAGATGATAAAACCTCATATTGGTTGTAGTAGGCCCCTATTGACCCACATCTATGGGGCTTATAGTGACCGATAACGCCGATATTTAATAGTCTGACAACAGTCTAATCGGCTGAACTTCCATGCAGTAAAGTCGCTGTGTTCCGAGATTTAGCAATTACTTTAATGATTTTTTACTTCTCTTCACTTTTATGGCCGCAAAACCAAAGTCGGTGCTTTTTTTTCCGGCTCAGCATTGCCTCACCGAGGCGTGACTATTACACGCGTGTATGTAGGTGCAGTACCAGCATCAGGCAACAAAACCACTTGCTTAGGTTTAGGAAAAACATAAACTAAGCAAAATACAAAGCATACAGCATAACAGAAGTACGGAAAACATCTCACTAAAAAACACGTCACTAACGTAACTTACGGCGTTCTTATTCCACGCTTTTGTCTTGCGCAGTATCGTGTCATTCACACGCCTTTTCGTGCAACCGGGCTACAGTATACTACAGGTGCTTAGCTGGTGCCGTGGCATGTTGTCGTTTAGGGCAAAAAGGGCCAAAGGTGGTCAGCATGAGGCAAAACAGCTGTCTTACTTCTCACACAGAGAAGTAAGTCACACAGATATTTCTTAAAGAGGGTTTACTTTGCTCAATACTGGTGAAGGGAATCCTGTCAGCCTTAAATATGCCAGTCACATACTCTCTCTGCAGTTTACAATGACATTTGAAGGACAGCGGTTTGGATACTACTGGAATGAGGCTCACAGGGAGAACACTCTCACACACACACACACACACACACACATACACAGCACTGTAAGCTACACAAAAGGAATCTGTAATTAACCACAACCATGCAGCAGCACTGTACAACGGCCGCTATGTGTATTAACTCACATACACAGTCCAAAGAATGGGCCTGTGTGATATCAACAGGATATCCAGCAGTAGCTTGAACTCTGCAGTAGCTTTGTTCCACGAGCATGTGAATAGAAACCCTATTCATCAAGTGGGACAAACACACACACATGCACACCATTCATGTGTGGAGACAAAGACAGATTTCAGTCTCCTCATCTAGTTCTTCACATGAGCCAGCAGCCAAGCAAGGAGAGGGAATTTGTGAAAAGACGACGGATTGACATATTCAAGCGTCCAGGCAAGACGAAATGATTAGTATAAAGTTTTACTAGTTTGTTTTGATCGAAAAGAAATTAACGACAGTGTAAATATTGCTTTGAGGTTTCCGTGGTTCTTTGGTTTACTTCCACATGTGGCTTCGGACAAGTACAATAGCTGAGTCGATATAGATGTAACATTTGTGAGCTACAGTGTGTTTCATGTTAGTTGAAGTCCAGTCTTGTGGGTGAGAAGAATAAAGTTTTGTAACTGAAAAAATGTGTATCATGTTTTATTATATGCACATAAACAATGTCCTTTGTGAGAAATATTGACTGTTTTATGGACTATTTGAAGCCGCACTTAATGTTTTTAAAATAAAGTGATCCATTGTGTTTCGCAAAACAACAAGAAGAAAAGATGAAATATTCTTAATGACATGTTAATTACGTGTCGTACATTTGCTTTTCATCTCAATTTAACAGTCATATAAACAAATAGAGTTGTGTGCTGCCATACTGTGAAAGATATTTGGGTCTAGAGCAGTGTAGCCTGACCAATGGATTTTTGAGGAGGATACCAATATCAATAGTAGGGGTGTAAGAAAATATTGAAAATATCGAGTATCGCGATATCTTTTGTATCGATTCTCAAAAACACTGCACCGGTAGGTACTGCATTAAGCATAAAAAAATATGCTCAAATCATAACGTGGCAAACTGCAGCCCAACAGGCAACAACAGCTGTCAGTGTGTCAGTGTGCTGACTTGACGATGACTTACCCCAAACTGCATGTGATTATCATAAAGTGGGCATGTCTGTAAAGGGGAGACTCGTGGGTACCCATAGAACCCATTTTCATCCACATATCTTAAGGTCAGAGGTCAAGGGACCCCTTCGAAAATGGCCATACCAGTTTTTCCCTGCCTAAATTTAGCACAAGTTTGGAGCGTTATTTAGCCTCCTTCACGACGACATGGTTGGTACTGATGGATTCCCGGTATCTTCTTTCTAGCTTTAAAACTGAGATAAAAAATCGCAAAATGTGATAGTGCGTTAAAGAAATTAGTGGCATTAAAATGCTGGTGTCTTCTTTAGTTTACATTATGACAGTTCTCCTAAAATAAGATTTAAAAGAATCCCAATGTACCACCTTGCTCATAGTATCACAATATATTCAATCGTAACCCCTGTGTCATGATATGTAACGTATTTAAGATTCGTGCCAATACACAGACCTTATCAATAATCAACGTTTTAAAAATCTGGTAATGACACATATTGAGCCGATTTAAGTTTATCATAGTTTTTTCCTACTCTAATATGCAGTGAAATGCTTCACTGTAGAGCCCGGCTGTGGTAAAAGGAGAGCAGCACTGTGGACAAAACACAGTAAAGTACCGTAAAGGAAGGTTGGATTTTGCTGCCAAATCCCTTCACCTCTCTTAGTAAAATGCTGTAAAACGGATCCAAATATCTGACAGCCAATAACCTCACCCCTGGCCAAACACTCTTGTATTCTGTGTGTGTGCAATGTTCATATAATGAGAGAAAGACTGAGAAACAGAGAAGCAGAGGGCGAGGAACATACACAAAGAGAGGAGCTGATATCGGAAAGGTCAATACTGTCGAACTCAAGTATCATCACTGTGACATACGCTGAAACAAATACACTCTTGTGAGTCTGAATCTAATGCAATCTCTGTTCAGCCACCTTCCTTCCTCAACGCTAAAGCAGGAGTGGCTCAAGATTAACTTTTAAAAGGAAAAAAAACAACAACGAATGCCCATCATCGAGCATTGTGCGTGAACTTACAGTACATGGCCGGGCTTTTCCTGTTGGACAAAGAACACAAGGTCAGTTTGACAGTTAGCGGGGAGGAAACACTACTTTCACTGGGCAACAATAAGCCTCAGAAACAGTGAAAGTGTGAGAGAGAGAAAAGGCGAGGAAGTGGAGATGGCTTCTTTTGGGCGTTGCCATGGTGAGTGCAGGTTGGGCATGGGGGGGAAGCAGAGGTCAAAGGTCACCCTTCGCCTGTCCATTCTGCTCAGTCAGCTTTATGAGAAGCAGACTGGGCCGACACACAACATCTCATTGCTCTTCTTGTGCCCACAGTGGAGCATATATACGGGTGATTAAGGTCAAATCTGGCCATGAATGTAGATCCCGTTACAGATCCACATTTCAGGTCCATCATCCGCCTGTAACGCGATCCACCGACACAGCTGGAGAACAGTAGAAAAAAAAGCTCACCGCTGTCCAGTAACATTATGTCTATACCATCTAATACCTTGTCATGCAGCCCCTGCAGGGTGTGTGAAGTAGGTTCATGTTTAGATGTTAAAGGTGGATTAATAATCCCAGTAGAATCATATTCAGCCTCTTTGGAATATTGTGGCATGAATATTGTGTATCCCGACTGCGCACAAAGTCAAATGTTTTGTTACGACACAAGAGCAAACCAAGATCCAAGAGCGTTTCAATACTGTGTAAGTTTGAGTTGGATGCAACAGCAATATAAGGTCACTTCAGAGATCGAAAGAACGAGTGAGAGATTGGCAGAGAAATGGGGAAAAAAGAGAGGAAAAACAGCTCAGAGATATTTTATCTCATCACCTTCCAACGGCTATAAGCTGGCTGCCTGTACAGTAGATATGTCATCAGGACAAGCTGCTGCCAAGATGCTCGAGACAACCTCCAGGCTGTGGCTAACCCCTCACACAAACACCCCTGCACACATGCAGGAGACACATGCATTCAGATATTAATGTGAGCGCACATATATGCACACCATCTAGGGTTAAATTAAATCAGTTTTTTTAATACTGTATGTCACATTGCTAATTTATTAGCAATGTGACATACATGAAAACACCTATAGCCACGCTAGGGTGAGGGTATAATTGTGTGCAAATGATCAAATTTGTATAACGTATCATTGTCCAAGTTTATCGTGATGAAACTTGTGATTTATACTCCTATTATATACATTAATTTATAACATAAAAATGTAACTGTTTCTAGTTTTGGATTCACAAAAGCAAAGATAACATACTGGACATTATTTCCATAGTTTCTAAATGACATCCGTACTTACACAGCATTGAAATCTATCAGATACAGAACAGTTTTTTATTGGCCAGAAAGCTCCACTTCCTATTACGAGCATGGTGCCCACGAGTTTGTGCTCCAAAACGTACTCCACCACATCCACTAGAGCTGTTTCAAAACAGACACGTATATCTGTGCACACACACACACACACACACACTTGCACAGTTCCTACATACCTCTCAATCACGCACTAATTGCCCCCACTTGTATAAATACTCCTGTTGGTGGTTTAACTACAGGCTGACACACACAGACCCCCCACCAAACAAACTCCAGCCATTCACTGTCAAGTTTTATTTTTAACACGCGTTTGAACACAGAACGCAACGACGAAGGAAATGAGGTAATATTAAAAGCCGCGATTTAGTACTTCAACTTGACACCGCGTGGTTTAAAATATTGAATGTGAAGGAAAGTATACGACTGTTAGTTTTCCAGCATGATAAGTAATATATGTGTCATTTGTTTTAGCAAACTGGATTAGGCCAAAATCCTTGATTTGGGTCTTACAACTTGAATTTGACTCAAAAGCTTCAGTTTCATAAATCCATAACGTGGTGCCAAATACATTTTTTGTTTATACGACCGAGACCGTGAACACATTACGGACATTTGTTTTTCTATTTACTAGGATAATGTTGTGAAAACCTTTGTGTGTTTGCCAGCAGTGCTCCGTGGACCATAAACACCACTAAGCTGTGATGGAACTCCCTCATATGTGGGAGTCATGACAGTGACACACACACACACACACATACAGAGGTTCTAACAGGGGAACTCACTCGCCCGCATTTGGAACCACTTATAAAAAGCAAACATGGGCCAACACATGACACAGCACCGGGGTTGACAAAGCTGACCCGGCACACACACACACACACACACACACACACACACACACACACACACACACACACACACACACACACACACACACACACACACACACACACACACACACACTGGAAACACTCCCTTTGTCTATCCCAGCAGATGGCTTTCATCACATCTGAATGTGTCAGTGCAGCGGACAAGTGTTTGTGTGTATATACTGTACACGTTCACTGTAATTAGCCGAGAACAGTCAGAGCCTTTTAATTTCCCTCCATACAGTATAGGTCCAACCTTTCGTGGAGCTAAACAATCTAAAAACAACAGTATGCACACACCCCAAGTGCATCTTCATTCCTGTTGTTAATGAGCGTCAAACTGCCCATCCCAAGGAACAACCCCGTGGAAGGAATTTAAGAGAAAAACAAGATGAAATCATCTCCTGGGCTAGTTTTTATGATGGCCTTTCGTTGCTCTGTAATAGCACTTTGCTCATCAGAAAACTGGCTGAATGGTGGTTGGAGGCCAACAAAGTGACCAACAATGGCTAAATGAAGCCTGGCAACACAAAGAGCCGAACAATGACACACAGACTAGAATGAACTGGGAGTCAGATGGTGGAGAGAGGGGGCAGGAAGAGTTGAGGGAAACAGGGAGAAGCAGGAGGAAGAAAGTCATATAGTTTTAGTGAGGGACGGACGGAGGGAACTGAGCTGAGAAACAGCTGTAGAAGAAGAGATGGGAACCGTTTCTGGCTGGACTAAAGGCATCAGAGAGGAAGAGGAATAAAAAGATATTTATGAGATGAGGGCATACCAAGGAAAGAGAAGAAGAAGGAATGCACAGATATGTTCAGATATTGATGATTACGTATTGTTGTGCTTTGCCTAACTAACGATTATTTTCATTGTTGATTATATTCTCGACTAATCGGTTATGTGTTTAGTCTATAAAATATCATATAATCTATTAAATGTCAGAAAATTGTGAAAAATGTAGATCAGTGTTTCCCAAAACCCAAAACTTGTTTTGCCCACAACTCAAAGATATTTAGTTTAATGTCATAGACAAGTAACGAAACCAGCAAACAATAACATTTAAGAAGCTGGAATCAGAGTATTTTTACTTTTTCTCTCTTAAAAAATGACTCAAGCCAATTAATCGATTATCAAAAATAGTTAGGCGATTCATTTAATAGTTGACAACTTATTGATTAATTGTTTCATTATTGCAGCTCTAACTGCTAGTATGCTATTTTCAAGGCATCACCTCAAATGTCATATCCTTATCGAAAAATGTTTGTTTGTGTCGTGGGCTTATATCAAATATCTGTGAATGCAAATAATGACAGCATCAATTCATCTGTTGTTGATTATTTTTCTTATTCATTTATGAATCATTTAGTGGCCTAAATGTCTATCACAAGTTCCCAGAGCAACATTTCCAAATTGGTCAAATTGGTTTCAAATATATATACATTTTTACATACTTTACAATGATATAAAACAGAGAAAATGATCATATTTCAAAACCAATGAATGACATTTTTGCTCGATGAATGACTCAAACGATTGATTGTATATCAAAATTCTGTCCAAGCGCCTAGTCAACCAATTGTTTCAGCACTACGCCCAAATATTGATCCTCATATCTGCTTCAAAATTCAGTATTGGTTGTGCTCTAACATGCATGCAGAATATCAGATCTACACAAAGTTTAAAATATCTGACCACTTTATATCTTCACCAAGACAACAAAACAGTAAACATCCCCTAAACTCCTCCCAGTGACTGTGGGCCAAATTATATTACCGACTATATAATTGTATAATTGACTCAGATAGTTGTAAATGATCTGTGTGTAGCTTTGTGAATAAAAGAGAGAAACAGTGAACATCATTCACGTCCTCCCTCCTCTTGTCCCAGGCCACATAGCTACCGTATCCTAGGAACAGGCACAAAGAAGCCAGGCCACCGCAAGGAGCAGGAAGTTTCTCTGTCTGTTTCTTAAGCCTCTCGTACAGTAGTTCTTCCTCTGTCGACATCTGTCATCTTTATTTCTCTCAATCTTTTCCTCTCACTCTTTTGTAAATTTTGTATTTGTCCGACACACTCTCCCTCCCTCGCTTACTCTCTGTAACCCTCTTTCAACCTCTCTCCCGCTCTGATTCTGGCACTGCCACGCCTGTTGCTGACACAGCGAACAGAGACAACCGGGGAGGTTTTCCTCTCTCTCTCTTTTCTTTTTTTGTGGGGTGAAATCATCCTGTGGACAGCCGGGTGCTGCCGGAAAAATCTGCAGCAGGAATGTGGGACAATCTGACTTGGAATCCGAGCGGAGGACACGGGCCCAGAAATGCCCCGCTCCGGCTAAAACTGACCTCGTAATTTAAAGGAAAACACCAAGTCTTATAACATTCTTGTGAAGTGAGGAGAACACAGACACCACAAGTATCCAGTAGCATTTCCTCTGGAGCTGTATTCATGATGTCGAGATAGTCTGCAACAAGCATGAGAAGAAAAAGAAAAGTGACGATGTTTATGGTTAAAGACAATCTCAATGAATGGTAGTGTTCTTTCTCAAAGGGACATTCGAGAAATCACCGAAGCCAGGACGTACAAAATGTGAACCCCATCACGAGCACTAGACTTTGAAATGACAAAAAGGGAAAAACATGACAACCTAAAACTACGTGGCAGGTAGTGCCCACCACCCCTGAGTGAAGACAATTTAAAAAAGGTTTTAGCACCGTCAGATACCACAGAACGCCAGCTTTGCCATTTTTATTCTCAATCCAAAAACACCATTGTCTCGGATTGTGACAGGCACAACACATTTTGTAAAGTACGCTCGCTCGATTTGAGCTGTTCCTTTCACTCAAATCTTTTTTCAAAACAATCAAACTTAAGAAATCGTAAAGAGCATTTTTCCCTATTTTCTAACATTTTATCGACCAAACCATTATTGAATAATTGAGAAAATGAATGGTTGCTTAATTGCTCATGACAATAATATTTGTTGCAGCCCTAAAACTGACCAGTGGTTCAATACTCCTCAAAACCACTCATCTACCGTAATAGCATTCCCTGATATGATGACCATGACTTAAAACGGAGCCCGGGCGTCCTGTTCAAAACAGGAAATGTAAGAGAATATATGACCTTCCCTTCACACACAGAGCTGAGTGCGGAGAACACGGGATGCTAGAAACACACACATACGTACATACAGTCTCATAGACGAGGTGAGAGACCCAGAGAAGGAAACAAGAGCCAGAGGATGACAGAGTAGATTTCCTTCTGTTGTAGTTGGGAGACTCTGTTGTCCCACTTGAGGTCATCGCTGGTACAAGACAAACTAAATGCCAATCCAACACAAACATTGGAAAAAGAACATTTGGTCTTTATCTTTATGTCAAAAGGTTGTGAATAAATCATATTAAAGCAACAATGCTGAGGCAACTTTGTTCACACATTTTTTCCACCAGCTCTGCCCAAAAGCTCTCGTCAGAATGCAGCGTTCCCAAATAATGAACCAAAACAATTCAACTACTCGAGTCTCGACTTGTAGTTTAGCATCTCATACAAACAGTTCAATGCGACATTCAAGCAGCAGTATAAAGCACTGCTGGGCACATGATAGATCAGACCAGTATGGCAAGAGTGGTGATAGGAGAAAGAGAAAGGAGAGCGGGAGGAAACCACACTAACCAGATTAGCGCCAGTCTCCAAATAGCCTTCGTCCACTTCCTCCCCTACGCCCGACACAAACCTGACCTCTGTACCAGACGACAACACAAACATACAGCAAAAACACTGCCTATAACCCACTCCAAGAGAGCTCTCTGATACTAGAGGCATCGATTACTGCTGGTTACTTTAAAGCTGAATCGTCCCTGCGTCCCTGTTTTATGCTATGTTAACTAAGACTACCTGAATTTTGAGTACGTAGTGCACTCACATCAGGAATAATTATGAACTTAAAAATGCCAGCAAACAAACTAAAATTGTTTGATTTTTGAGTGTGGTGTTATTTATTATATATATATGATATTTAATGGCATCTTTATGTTAGGGATATGGCGTTTTTCCAATAAACATCTTTAAAAGTCTGTATATCAACAATTTAGCACCCGTCTCGATAACTCAACAATTTACTAATTCAGTAAATTCAGTAAATTATAAGCGTTCTGGTTTTTGTTTATAGTCCAAGTAGGGCTGTGCATTATATCAATATTATATTGATATTGTGATACGAGACTAGATCTAGACTAGATCTTAGTTTTTGGATATCGTAATATGGCATCAGTGTTGTCTTTTCCTGGTTTTACAGTAAAGCGACATCATTTTCTGAACTTAACCAACTGTTCTAGCCGTTCTATTATTTGCCTTCACCCACTTAGTCACTATATCCACATTACACATATTGTTGAATATCGATAGAGGTATTTGGTCAAAGATATCATGATATTTGATTTACTCCAGATAGTCAGAGTAGTATTGACCAATCACATTTGAGCAGGCTTTGGTTGAATGCAGCTAAACAGTCCGTCTGGAGAGCAAAAGAGGCAGACCACATTGGCCAAAATGCGATCTCGGAACTGACCGGCTATCATCTGATTGGTTTGAAATTAGCTTGTAAACTGGCTACTGTTACCACAATCTGGTCGTACACGCCGTCTCTCAACTCCAACTCCAGTCTTGCATCTGAAGTTGCTAATCGGACTGTAAACAATGAGCAGCGCACGGAAAAAGAAGTCTTGGCCCGGATATCCGCTGGCTACACCGGAACCGAAAACACACTGTGAAAGGGTTAAAGTTGTAAGACGAAAACACGGACAACTCCCAGATCTGACAACACCGTAGTAGCAACGTGTCAATCACAAGGTAGCCACACTCTAAAGCATACCCTGCTGTATGGTCTATTTGACTCTAAATGGGACCATCATTTACTAAATGAACATCATGCTGTATTGAAGAAGTCTTGAAACTAGTGATTGAGACCATAAACTCATGTTTACAATGTTTACTGAGGTAACAAATCAAGTGAGAAGTAGCGTAATTTTCTCATAGACTTCTGTACAATCAGACTTCTTTTTGCAACCAGAGGAGTCGCCCCCTGCTGGCTATTAGAAAGAATGCAAGTTTACGGCACTTCAGCATTGGCTTCACTTTTCAGACCAGATGTTGCCGTATAGGTATGAACAACCACAAAATCTGACTTTTCCGTTTGTGCATTGGTCATTAAAAGTATATAATAAAGTACAGAGAGTCTCAATAAAGGCCTCAAAAATCATTAAAATCAGTTTCCCTACTCAGGAAATGTTGTAGGATTCATGTTGATGCAGAATTGACCTACATAAGTGGAATGTATTACAACTACAATAGCCATTATGTCTGCCATGCCAGCCTTAAACACATTACATGGTTAGTGGAGTAGGCTATCCTTTAGATGCCAGCTCTACAGCGTGGCAACTTGCCTTCTATGGATGCCAACCTCACTTACAACCGAATGCTTGGAAGAAATGCCAATGAATTAGCTGCCAACACGCTGTGTGAGTGCCAGCGCTGACTGTATTGAAGTTGTTTTGTATGAACGCCAGTCTTCCCCATCTAAGACGACACAAGGACAGCAGCTCTGAACGCGGATTCTGTGCAGCGTTTTAACCAGGAAATAAATCAGCAGCCTCTAACAGGATTGGTTGAAATCCTCCCTGACCTCATTCCTTCAACTCTTCAGGGACAGACGGAGGGAAGGATTACGAGCGAAGCCAAAAAAGAGAGAAAGTCATAACTGGAAAGAAAAACGGGAAACAACCTTTAACTTGTGTATAAAATGTATAGTTTGTATTTTGGTTATTGCTAAGTGTGTCTAATCCAACCACTGTGGCAGGTAAATCATTGGAAATCCTACCCTACTTTTTTCTTTATTTAAATTCCAAAATATAATGGCTTGTAAAATGGTGAAAACTGGCATTGAACTGAAGAATTTACAATGTGGCTAGTGGTCATAAAACTGCTGCTCTGAATCAGTAAGCCTTCATACAGTATCAATGTGGCAAGCAGGAAAAAATGAGTGGGAACGACGATGAAATGTCTCGAGCTAAGAACCAATAATTGTAACTCAAAGACGTTTTTTTTGTTCTTTTTTTATTGACTGAGCTTTCAACCGTATCTCACAGTCTTCATCAGTGACCGAAGGAAGTTCCATACTTAGGTCACATGACTGGGCCATTTCCATGACAACTGAGCAAACTTTATTCAATGAGGAAGACCGTGAGATATAGTTGAAAGCTCCACCTGGAGCTGAAACAATTAGACGATTAATTGCTTTACTTGATCGACTGATCGATTAAGCAGCAACTATTTTGATAATCTCTTTATTCTTTCAATCATTTGTAAGAAAAACTGCATAACATTCACAGGTACAAGTATCACATTCAAGTATTTTCTTGCTTTTCATGATAATTTACTGAATATTTTAGGGTATTAAAATGTTGAATCTACACACAAGACATCTGGAGATGTCGTTTTGGGTTCCAGGAAATTATAACGGCCATTTTTCACTATTTTCTGACATTTTATAGACAACACATTAATTGATTAAGAAAATAATCTGCACATTAAATTGAAAAAGTGTCAAAGTGCTACAGCTGTGCATGTTGTTCATACTAAAAGTTTTCCCAGGCTTACAGTGGCTGGCCACCCTCTCCACTTTCTTTGTCGTAGCTCTGGGAAGTTTGAAACAGGAAGTGCCAAACAAGAACAGGAAGAGGAAGTAGGTTCTCCATCCAGACTGTTTTCCAGCCAAAAAAATTCAACCCAATCCCTGACATGGGAGCAAACTGTTATATTATAGCACAGGATATATCGCATGTACTGTGATGTCAAAATGTTTATTTAAAATGAATCATTAAAGATGACCTACTATGCTTTTGTGCTTTTTTCCCCTTTCCTTTCAAATCTGCCTCCAAATCTCCCTTTAAGGTACAGTTTGAACAGAAAAAAAATGTGTGATTGATTTGCGATCAATCGCGTTTAACTATGGACAATCGTGCAATTAATTGCGATTAAATATTTTAATTGATTGACAGCCCTTAAATTTTAGCTATGGTTATATTTCCAAGCCAATGTTTCCATACAGCAGATTCAGGTTTTGTCTTTTGTTGAGGGTTTCAGTTTGTGTTCTATGTTGTGCACTATGAATATTACATAGAAGTAAATCTAATATTAGTAGATGTGATCAGTTTTTATTCTTTTGTTTCTTTTTTTTTTTTTTAAATAAAACAAAAAAACGGTGATCCCATTTATTTTTCTGAGTCAGTGAACGCATTGACACGGTCTGAATGGCCACCACATGGCAACCTTTACCTTGGCCATGGACCAGTTTTCCACTGGGCAGATACAGAGAAGTCATCTTGTTGTGTATCCAACACCATCTGACATTTGCCAGCCAGCCTAGCAACCCTGCCCCCTCCTCCTTCCTGCACCTCGCTGCCTTTTATGTGTTGTGGCAGCAGAGAATTTGCTGGAGGTGTCGGAGGTACTCGGAGAAATCCAGCTTCAAACAGAATCCGGAATAAGGAATAAGATATTGCACTTTGATCAGGACGTGGAGTCTAGCCTGCTAGTCTGCTTATTTAAACCTCTCTCTCTCGGGATAATTCTCCCTCCCTCTTTCTCCCCCTCCCTAGAGGCAGCGAAATATGCCTTTAAATTAATATTCTTTTAGCTCCACGAATGAGCCTCGAAGTCATTCCCACCAACACCCAACCCCCAACATCACCAGTGCTGAAACCTCAACCTTTAGCAAGCCAAACCCTACGCAGACTCCGAGCTATAATCTCCCTTTCCTCTCTTCTTCCATTGTTAATCCCTCGTTCTCCTGTTGGCTCCTCTCCTGTCAAGATGTTACCAGGTTATCAGGGCAATCCCATTAATTCACCAAGCATTAAGTGTTGGATTCGACCCGTTGAGCGATCATTTCCCGACGTGCATCTGCGCTTGAGCGGGAAGAAAACTCAGCGTGTCATTGGCAAATTTGCGGATGTGCCGAATTTTGTGTGGCCATAGCTACGAGACAAACTAATGGGGCAAGAGTGTGTCTCAGCGCGCATCTGTTCACGCTGGTGTGCGTACGCATGCA
>CAKALG010036644.1:0-10294 GCA_916700815.1 Helicolenus hilgendorfi | reverse complement strand
GCGAAGAGGGACTTGAATGACGGCGGTCTGGGCTGCACCGGGCACAGAGAGTTTTATGACCGGAGTCTAGGTCGTCGTACGACAAAGAGTGAGCATTACGGCAGCAGCGTGTACAGGGACCATGGATTGTATGATGGCAGTAACAGGGGAGGGAGTGACCTCTACGACCCCAAACTCAGGCCTGGAAGTCAAACAGTAAAGGCTGACCTCTATCAGACATACATCACCAACGGCAAGGAGGACACTTACCAAACCAGCCTGGGAACCTACGGAAACCGAAAATCCTACCAAGCAAATCTGGACTGCTACAGAAATGGTCTGAATCTTGATGGCGGAAGGAGATACTTCAATGAACAAGAATGGATCAACAGAGAAAACTACTGATCCTCTGAACAGCTCCTTTATTGTGTAAACAGCAGTGTGTGTAATTAAGGCCGGGACAACAGAACAGCAAAAAACTGTGCACGTACGTGGTTGTAATTGTTTGTATGGTATGTTTCTGAAGCCTTTTAGGGGATTTATATGAGATGCTCAAATTGTGTTTTGTCGCTGACCCCACAATTCATCCTGTAGCCCGTCTGGCTGTGTGACAATTGGGTTGTGGTAATCTAATACAAATTTGACTGGGAATATGAACTTGAAATTAAAAGGATCAGTTTACCTAAATTATAAAAAAAAAAAAAAAAAAAAAAAAAAGCATAGAAGAATTACATTTAAATAATTCAACTGCAACATCTTTCCAGAAACAATGTTCAGGTTACTCTGAATAATCGGCACACCTACAGTTTTCACTGTAAATACTCTCAAGGGAAGTCTGCAAACTTCAACTGCAAATGTGAAAGTTATACGTACGAAGCCTTTTGTGGCTCCAGAAGGAGCTGCATAAAATCTGATAAATTGCCCCCAGTGATGTCACTGGGGGCAATGTTGGTTGGTGATGAAAACTACAAGTTTGAGAAAAGAAAATATGGGCATGTGGAGTTAGACAGAACAAAGTGATCTTACCAGTTGCATTGTGGGTAATATAGGCACTATGTCATGACCATAGACTGTATATAATATATATACATATATATATATACCCATTGGTTTGTGGACTGCCGTTTTGAAGCCTTGAGTTTGGCATTTTGGCCGTCGTCATCTTGGCTTTTTGCAACCAGAAGTGACACGAGAGGGTGGAGCTATGTACAACTGAACGCTAAACAAGACATTTTCAGGTGACCAAAAAGGATATAATTAACGTTCATGAACTGAAAACACACTGTGAAAGACAACACCCAGACCGGACAACGCCGTGGTAGCGACCTGTCAATCACAAGGTAGCCACGCCCGAAAGCATCCCCTGCTTTATGGTCTATTTGACTCTAAATGGGACCATAATTTACTAAATGAACATCATGCTGTATTGAAGACTTGAAACTAGTGATTGAGACCATAAACTCATGTTTACAATGTTTACTGAGGTAATTAATCAAGTGAGAAGTAGGCTCATTTTCTCATAGACTTCCATACAATCAGACTTTTTGCAACCAGAGGAGTCGCCCCCTGCTGGCTGTTAGAAAGAATGCAAGTGTAAGGCTCTGGACCTCTATAGGCTCCAATCATGTCAGTTGATGCTGAGCTTAAACTATGCATATCTCAAACATATTTTCTTTCAGATAAATTACCACAAACAAATGCACACAGAAAAAAAGCCAAGTTAAACCTCAAGTAATAGCATGGAGTGTCTCAGATCTGACTGAATGGTTATGAGCGACTTTGTGTAGCAGCCTGTTTGCATGGCCTTGTCCTGCTGCCCTTGCTTGGTAGGTTAACTATTGAGGTCTTGGACCCTTATGTTTGCTGTGCCTGGAAATACTGTTTTGATTTCACCTAAGTTTACCTGATATAAAAAGGCTACCTCAAACAGATTAAGACACAATGAATCAACACTGCTTGACGGAGCGAAGGCTGGACATTTTTTATGTACTGCAAGTGTTTTTTGACATGGCCTTAAATTGTGAGATGTCCAAAACTTGAATTGAATTTCTTGTTCCCTTGTTTATTAATGCCGTTCTGGCTCCTATTGAGGAAATCAAAGACAAAAACAATGCTAGCAAGTGGAAAGGTGGCTTATACTGTACAGTTAATTTGAGTGCCTGCAGCCCGACCACAGCAATGGCATGATATCAAAGAGAATGATAAAGTATAGCATCGTTATTATTTATCTGAATGCATATAATGCCTTGATGTCTCTCCTGTAAGCGAGAGTGGTTTGTATGTTTGTTACGTCTTCAAATAAAATGAGATTAGAATTGAATCTGTCTGCTTGAAATGATTTTACTGACCCAATATAAAACACAGGAGGGTTGTTTCAGCAGTCAATCATGTTTTTATTAACATTCCAAGTTAAATTAATAAACGCATCCTCGCTTTCATTCATCTCCACCACTCACACAATAAGATACTGTTCAAGTGTAGACACTACATGACTTCTTAGATTCATTATTCAGGCCACATTTTCAAATGAAGAAAGAAAAGAAAACACTCATATTCGTGTGTAACGGTCTGTCCCGGGCTAAATACATGTAAAATCCTGTAGTGTGCATCCACTGTAAGACATTCATTTACACACAAACACAGACACTCAAACTGAGATAAAATGTTACATACAGGACCAGCTGACACCTACCGAGCACACTTACATAACACTTTCTCTTCAGTCACACACAAACGCCCAAAAGTAGACATAATGTCCTTAAAGGGTCCGATATCTTCAAATCAATCATGAGACTTCAAAACACACACGCGTGAGCACACACACACACACGTACACACAAATACCAGCTGTTTGAGGGGAAGTGATTGATTTCTGTTGTTAAGATTTTGTACTTGGGGCCAGGTTGAGGTTCGAAGGTCAGCCATGTGTCCGCTTACGAGTCTGCTTTTGCCGCCGTGGTTTCAAGATGACGTAGCGCCTGTAGGTGGTGTGTTGGTCTGATATAAACGGGATGTAGAGCGCTCTGAAGAGAGGAGATGACCTGATAGAGAAACAGGTTGTATTAAGAAACTGCATCAAGTCTTTGTGCACAGGAAAAATATAGATGGAGTTAATTTTCTATTTAGTTTAGTGAAGAAACTTACTTTATACTGAAGTTGAACAGGACATGTTGACAACAAATGTCTATTCTGGGACTTTTTTTCTTTATTATTATTTGTTTAAAGCTACAATACATTAAGCTTCTTCAAAATTTAAATACAACATTTTTTATGATCTTCTGAAGATTCGGGAGATATGTTTTTTTTATACAAATATACATTTCTTAGGGCTGTCAATTGATTAAAATATTTAATCGCATGATTGTCCACAGTTAATCTTGATTAATTAATTCATTAATTAATTGATTAATTAATTAATTAATTAATTAATCGCACAGATTGTATCTTTTCAAAATGTACCTTAAGTATTTAATACTCAATGAAATGACCTGTGATTGGTCAAAGTCCCCCGTCACTGGCTAGATTTTTTAAAGCCTGAAAACAGAGCCATGAGGAGGAGCAGAAGTCTAGTTATCTCTCAGAACACTTGAATTACAATATGCTGAAAGGTTATTATGGGATTTTTGCCCAATGATGCCAAAAATATACTTAAAACGACTTTGCTTTAACTCGTTATCACATTAACTTTGACAGCCCTAATATTTCTGTGTAAATTACGCAGTACATTCTGGAAAATACCTCGAGGCTTGAAGGAAAGGCTTATAGGCGATTACAGTCCACTCCTCTTTGTTGGCTGAATAACGTGGCTCAAGTGGCGTCTCTTCATCTGTGTCCAGATCTACTACGTAGTGGCACTGCCGTAAATCCATCTGCCCGGAGAGCAGAAATCTCACAATTAAAATGCAACTACTATCAAGTACAGTGTCAATGTGTCAACAAACGAGTGACTCACATATCTGGTTGGCTCCTCCAGGTTCTGGTCGTTCATATTAGCTGGGATGATCTGTGTGGCCTGAGGACCAGAGGCGTACGGCTGGGGCAGCTGCCCTTTAAACTCAGACTGAATGAAGTGCAGTTGCCAGCTGGAGATTATTAAGAGAAACAAATGACACAGTCACACCTAGAAATAACAAAATACGCTTTCCACACTTTATTAGATGAAGACCTGGATACTGACTTGTGCGGTAGCAGGAAGCTGCTGGGAAAGCGGTACCACTCTTTGCCTACACACACACTAACAGGTCTGCCTTCGGGGACTGAGTGAAGAGTCGGATCCTTGGCGATGCGATGGAACTCTGGGTACAGGTCCAGAGGGGCGTGGTAGCCTGTAGATGGAGAAAATAAATATATAATTTCATCCATATTAAACTGTTGCTTTTGTTGCCCGATACGGGTGCTTAGGAGAATAGTGTATAGACACACCTTTGAAGAGGGCGACAGAGCGGGACAACGACAGCACTGTGAAGACTACGACAGCGCTTAGAGCCAGCCAGTTGGAGGAGACCGTGTAGTGCTCCAGTCGGTACCGCTGGAACAGGAAGTGGTAGCACTTCTGCAAAAAATTTAATTAAATCGGTAACTCATTTTTTATAGTTTTTAAAAGGCACCTTAATAAAAATGAAGCCAACTAACACAGATTACCGTTTTCCAACAAAAATGGCAAAACCCACCTGTAGAGAGGAGAGGGCGACTGCCCCGCTGAGGCAGATGAGAGGGTAGATGGGAAACAGAAAGCGTTCTTCTTTATGAGGTCTGGTGAAGAAAACCAACATCCACAGATACATGGGAGACAGAGTCAGCCAGTACGGACGGCCCAGGTTCTGCACTGCAGAAAACACATGTGTGTGCACAAGAACGTGAAATCACAAGAGCAGGGAAAATTAACATCATTGCACAAACAAACTCTTTAAGCATGTGTTTGGTTCATTTCTTGTTTTTACTGCCACATACTGAGAAGAACTCAGGTACAGGTAACAGTTTTGTAATAGCAACAGTTAATAGTTATGGGAAATAGTGGTTGGATTACATCATATGTAATGTTATAATGTTAATCTGTTTCCCAAATTAACTTGCTAAATATAAACAGGATACAATGAGTTGTGTTATTACCACACCACTTATTATTATAACACATACTGTTCTGCAGAGGCAGACGACTAACACCCTTTTCCATCCCCCAAAAAGGGCAAGCAATGACAACATTTCGTTTTTGTTTTTCTTAGTGTTGGTGTATGAAACACACACACACAGTGCTCACCATTGAACCTGTGTAACAGTGTCTCCATGAGCGCGGTGAGTGGCAGAGAAAACAGTGCCAGAGCAAACACCAGGTTGAAGTTCAGGATTCCATTTGCAAAGTAGAAATGCCATGGCTCCGTACCTGAAGATTGAACAACACAAAACATGCAAAATATTACAGCTCATGTACAAACTATCATAATAAAGACAACATATACAGCAGCTATTGAGTTACTTATAGGGAAAATCCAGAGGGGATGGTCAAAGAATTTATTATACTAGATAAAACATTGAATAATTATGGTGGAGACACAAGCCCAAAGGTCTTATACATATTGTGTTATTGTCTGGGAATAAAGCCTATGTCTTTTTACAACCTATTGGCACACGTTCAAATGGTTTGATATGCTTATGTTGATGATGGTATGCCCTCTAGAGTCCACTGAAAGCAGTGCAGCTTGAAATTGTTCTCATTTAAGCTCCATTCTGTCACTAAAATAATACACAATCAGCCTAATAATCACTACAATAAATACCCTAAACATGCATAAGCACTTCCAATATTGTATAGAAAAGTGTTGTGTTGATGGTGCGTTTAACTGTAGCATGCCAAAACTACTGATGGAAACGTCACTAGCGTCAGCTCATAAGACCTTTTCAAGGGAATTTTATTGCTAGGCAACAGCTTAGATGCATGTTTACTTCCTGTCAGCATATGTCATTCACATACACTGCAACAGGAAATAAACTGGGACACATTTGTTCACATTTACAACTGTGAAACGGTCTATACCTCACGTTCTGTATTTCTCACAGCACATATTAAAGAACTACCGCTGGCTGTTGGCTGGTGGCTGTAATAAAATCTGGTACAACACAAGCAAGCTCTTTGTTCTGCAGTTGCTGTAATGAACCAGATAGCTTACTAAAGAGAGCGCTCTGTGTAACATGATGAATTAGATATTATGAAAATCTCACTGTTTATGTTACAAAAGTAAAAACAGATTAAAATTAAAATCAAACTGGCAACTTCAGGTCAGTTTTTTTGACAAGTATATTTTGCTAACATGATATAAAATGACACATTAATGATGTGTGCGCTTGTGTATTACCATACAGATCAGGTCCGTGTGGTGTGAAGACGTTATATAGAAGAATATTGAGTGGAGCAATGACCAGTTTGCCATAAAAGAAGGAGTCTACTGCCACGAGGGGAACCTGAGGAAGACACACAGGACAAGCAGAGGAGGAAGTGAATGGACCCGTTTGACTTTGGCAATATAAACATACAAAAAGTATACAGAGTGTGTGTATTTACCATGACTATGTTAAACTATGTAATTTTCTATATGACACATGTGAAAAAACAGGACAAAATGTAGTATCCCGTAATATTCATGCATTAATGATGAGCTCTTCCAGTGAAGGTCTGTTTACACACTGCAAAGAAACTCATATACATAAACCCTTGAACTGTAAAATGCAAATTGAAAGTTTTACATGCATTTTCTAAAAATATTCTCACCAGCAGCAGAAGCAGAGCAACAGCCGACCAGGTGATAAAACTTTTCCACTGCCTCTTTAACACCAGCAGGTCGAAGGCAATCGGAATCCTGAAGAGAAAATAAATCAAAAGCTGCATTTAAGAGTAATACATTTTAACAAAAACATTGACGACAAACAGGCGTTTTAGTTTACGACCTTACCCGACCAGAGCAGAGAACGGCCATCCAACGATGGCGCCGGCGGCCACACCCATGATGGCTAATGGTGTTGAATCCTGAAACCACCCCGTCATGGCAACAAGTGTTGTATACATACAGAAAGAGGAAGGCAGGAATGCTGAGGGGGCGAGAGCAAAAGAAGAGGATTGATATCAGACACATGCCATAGTCTCAATATGTTAACTGTGCAAAGCCTCATTCATCTGACCGTCATAGGAACAGGGGAATAAAGTGAACATGCAGACCAGAAATTGAAAGAAAAATTGTGTCACAAATATGAATATTGCATCTAAAATATACTGCACACAGTACAAATGGCAATTCTGCTCCATATTATTTATCGGTATGCTGATTTGGCAATAAAGAGGACAGGAAAAATACGTCTCTGTAATAAGTTATTCAAAAAAGATGGATGGTAAACACCAAAGAGGGCCGGGATGGAGGTAAATAGATAATGAAAAATGGGTGAGAAATGATGAGAGAAGGAAATGGATTTAAAAAGTGAATAAATCGGACCAACCTGCTGACGAGCAGAACATTCCCGTGCTCAGAACCAGGAATACCAACATAAGACGGCCCACATGCAAACCAAACTTCTTACAAACTGCCCTGTGTCACACACACACAGACAAACAAAATGGTTAAGTTCCATATCATATGTATATACATAAGCCAAAGCTCTTAGGATGCCCACTTGCATTTAAAGAGGAGTGTAAACTCACTTGTAGAAATAGAGCTCACAGACACAGCAGGAGAAGGCTAAGACACATCGTACAAAGTAGAACACCAACACCTGCAACACAATCACAACACAACCCTGAAACGTCTGCAAATATTCCAGTATAATGACATACAATTTAATTTTAATTTATGTCCCTAAATACAGTCCTTTCGTATCAGAAGAGAGAATTAGGAACACAAAAGAGCTGCTGATCATGCTGTAGGTCAGCCTAGGTCATATAAAATATCAACAATAATGACAACCGTTGAAATGACAGCAAGTGTTGAATAGTTACCTTGTTTGTCTGTAGAACATGGGCATGCAAACAAGCAGGAAGAGCATGTAACCACAAGTAAGCGTACGACCTGATGGCGTACAACGGAGAGTATTCCCACGTCTGCATCCCTGTGCCGTACAGCAGGTAGTGCATCTGTCAAAAACAGTTATCAACAACTACAGATTAGATATTCTGACGTAGACATAAGAAAATCCCTGGAAGAGTCACAGCATATTGCACTTTAGGATTTCTGATGAGTAGCAACTCACAGGCTCCCAGTAGTTGAAGGTCTCATCGCAGTCTGAGATGTTGCTGAGCAGAGCTGCACAAAAACGTGCAGAGAGCAGGCATTTAAATGCAGTTGAACCTTCTGGAGCCCAAACCTGCCCTCCACGACTTATCGACCTATTTTAAAAAAACACACAGATGCACAGTTTTCTAAATACCCTACATTAATATGTACTATTATTACGATCAAAATGTATCAACAACATCAAAGTATACCTTAAATAATGCATCATGTCTGCTTTAAGCATATTGAGTCTAATTAGCCATGAAGCAACCTAATGAGCCTGTATACTGGTCTTTGATGCTTCGCCACGTGTTTTAACATTCACAGGCTTAACTGATTGATGTTTCCAGTGCACCTGCTTTTAATAAAACACCAACTATGGTAATTATTTCAGAGTTGACTAATTAATATGCCCCTAATTACTAAAAATAAGTGGCAAACAGACAAGCCTGTATTACTGACTGAAAAAGGGAGAAATAATAATTGAACTACATTATGTCTGAGCAATATCACTCACTGAATCAAAAGGCCTATTAAAACTAATTATATATTACACAGTTGCACATCTGTCCTCCACTTCTCTTCCACAGCACAGCCATAAACGCATATCACATTGTCTTTCACTGCACATATTGTTTGTGCACTGTATGTGACAAATAAACTTTTGAATCCTTGAATCTATTTATAACTAGTTTCTAGTAGTGTGTTTACAATGAGCAAATTGATGATTGATGATTATTTTAGGTGCTTGTATTTGGAGTTTCTACTACAACATGTTTACATGCTTTAATGTTCAAAAAACGCTTTACTTTACTCATACCAGCTGTGCTGCAGCAACTCTTTTCACCCTCTGTCTGAAAGGCTGTTTGAGCTCCTGACTCGCCATCCCAAAAAGCCCAATCTGTTCTGATTGGTCAGCTGGACCTCTGTAGTGATTGGTCAACCGAAACAAACTCTTCAGACTACGCTCCAGCTCCGCTCTAACTAGCTTTGTTTGAGGGTGTGCCTAACTAGCCGTTATGCAAATGTATAACTTGATGACATCACCACGTTACAGAAGAAAAGGCGGGACTTCAAGCAAGGCGTTTCAGGCAGTTCAGGAGCAGTGTTTCTGTGGCGGAGAGTAACTCCTTTTTAGTGGACTTTGGGCTTTGTAACTTTGCAGACCTTTTACAGGCACAAAAAACGATATAACACACTAAAAGAAAGGGAAAACGCAAAAGCATAATAGTTCCCCTTTAAAAAATAAATCACAATCACATCTGTCTGATACTACATTATAGGTAGAAAAATACTTTAATGACTTCCGTTATCTATCAATGCCCATTATAATTACCTACCAGATGTGCACAGCTGTGTGTTTGCTCAGACTAATTCATTTTAATAAGTAAAGAGAGTATTTACAGCCATTTCATTAGTGTTTATAGTAAAAGTGATAACCTACTCTCCTCCTTGTGTCTGGTTCATCAGATTAGTCGGCTCATGTTACGTTTTATTATGACACGTCACCTTACAAACTGATATTATTATTAGGACTTCAGCAACCTGTCAACAACAACAATAATCACTGATTAAAAATAAACCTTTATGTCAGTGCTGAGCACGAGTTGACCCTCTCGTGACAGTTTAGGCTAACTGTTGTCAGTTATGATAAATGCGGCAGTTTGACAGGAGCAGAATGAATGAAGCTGACCAGGGAACACAAATTAACAGATTATTGGGGCGGAAACACAATTGAACAGTCATAACATTTAAAAGTAGTGTAAAGACACAGTCATGTAGGTTATTAGTTGAACGTTGTTAGTCGTTGTTATCGTGTTGTTGTGTTCCTAACTTGCTGGATGTATCAAAGGAGCTAGTTAGCTAGCTACCGTTAGCTTCCCCTGCTCCGCCTGTCAGTCAGACCGGGGATGGAGCTCACAGCACCGACCGACTCTAACGTCTCTTCTCCCGGCTCATACTCACTCGTTCCGAGTCTCTGTGGTTTTACTGTCATCACCGCTTTTCTCCTCTTTCGGTGGCCGAGCTTCGGCGGGGACGTTCACGTTGTTTGCATCTTGTCT
>CAKALG010036641.1:0-16965 GCA_916700815.1 Helicolenus hilgendorfi | reverse complement strand
TGCTCTCTGCTGACGAGCCAAACACGTCCGTCTCCCACAGACACAAGTAATTAGGTTTTCACCCGGGCCTTACACAGCAAACTGGGAGCAGACTCTGCTGCTCCTTCGCTTCCCACTCTTCCTCCTTCTTTCACCTCCAATCAAACTACCTGCAGCTCTCACAGCCAAGACCGGTTGAGTGTGTGTCTGTTTGCGAGACACAAGGGAAACAAGGAGGGGGAAAAGACGAGACAGAAAGCCTGAGAGAATGAATGACGACGATGAAAAACTCCCACAGCTAATAATGATTCGTTACAGTAACTGCCAAAACATCTCATCGAGCGAACGAGAGTGGGAGTGGAGCCCCCTGTCATTCAAGCAGGCCCGCTGAGCAAACACATCATCACAACAACAGCTATTTATTTACATAATACGGTTATATAAGGAATGTAGTGCAGCAGCACTCAGAGGCCAGAACTAATCAGACTGCCGAGATTAAGAGCATTCACAACAATCAGTCTGGAGCTTCTAATAATTCCTGTAATTGAGATCAGAAGTGAAGTTTGTTTTGAGTCATTTAAGTTTATCTGAGCTGTAAGCTTCCAGTCGCGATCAGCATCTGATTTGGTAACAATTTATGGTAAAGATGCATGAATTGTCATGAATTTATGCATAAAAAAGGCATTCATGTATTACTTCATGAACTATCAGGAATGTACAAGAATTTCATTGAGAGAGCGTTCCTATTGGTCATGTGACCAGAACTTGGCGTTCCTTCACCAGATTTCACATGGCGGTGGTGGCGTCACAAACTTTCTCAGCTAAACCGTGCACTACAAGATGATTCTGAAAACATTTGATGCGAGAAATAGGCATTAACGTAACATAATATTGATTCATATTCGATCAGCGCTGCCTAATTTGAATGTTTGGTCGGAGTTTGCGAGTGATTGACAGCCGGCTCTCATAGACGGCAGCTGGACAGCGGACCTCCAGATCAGCTGTTACTGCTTTTTCTCCGGTCTGTGAAATCTTGCAGATGTCGTTAGGAGCACCGGAGGACACCGGAAGACACCAGAGGACACAGAGACACATGATTATTTACCTGTTCCATGTACTACTGTCACGATATAGCAACCGTTTTATAAAAATAACTTTTTTAAATCATATTTGCTCCAATCTCGCCTACTACAGCTTTAATTACATAAGTAATAATAATTTTTTGAGAAGAAATAAGTTAAAATTGTTCTATGATGGCTGTTTCTAGTTTATTCCTTACGTTTCTATATCGCACTAAAGAATCTTTACCAACAGCTTACAAAAAATTCTATTAAATAGGCCTCCTAAATTACCGTCTTTACATTTATATTCAAGTCACAGTAAGTTCACAGGTGTTTTTTCTCTAGAAATACAAGTCAAACTTCAAGTAAAACGGAAGTCTACCTCCTGTAGACCTGAGAAGTGGCTCTGAAAACTTTTTTTTAGCTTTCCTTCACACACTGCGGTGTGGATCATGCTTCAGGTGTAGTTTCTGGGTATGTTTTGATAGATGTTGAGGTCTTCGTGCTGTGACTTTGGATCGCCGTAACAATCTGTTACAACTGCTGTGAATTCAAGCTTACAACAGCGGCCGCTCTCTGCAGAGCAACAAACTTTTGGTCGTAGATTTGTTGTGAAAAATAGGATGTTTCAAAGAATATCATACAAACGTCATGATGCGGTAGTACTCAAAAAGCTTACAGCTATAGATCACAACAATGTTTCAGATTCATTTTTTATATATAGCAATCATTTGTTTACTGCAAATACTATTGTTGGCCTACATAGAGAATACAACATGAGTATGAGCAGCTTGCTTAGTTGAAGCTACAGAGGAAAAGTGTATTGAGATGGACAATGTGTATCCTGGATATCTGTTTATATTCTGACATACTTGGATAAAGAAAACAAGCAATATGTGTGTTCGCTGTCCCTTTGCTTTTTAAGGCCAATCGACAGAAGTAGGGCGACAGGAAGATACACAGCCTTTTTCAAAAGGATGTTTGGAACACACACACTTACAGGCCAGACGTAATGTTTTTGGTTCTGTCGCTGAAAAATGTGAAATGATGCATCTCGCTGTGTGTATTTTCTAGGCCAGGACTGTACGCCAGATTCATAGCGAGTCCCGCCACGAAGTGGGAACAAATTTATCTTGGCACTTACGTCCTGGCTACAGCAGAACAAGTCTTCACTGCATCCTCTGGCTGTCTGCACAACGACAAAGACGCTAGATTTTATCTTGCATGGAGCTACACAGTCTGTTTTGTGTGTGTGTGTGTGTGTGTGTGTGTGTGTGTGAATGTGTGAGAGAAGTGAAGAAAAACAAGAAACTGTCAGTTGGTTGAGGTGCTTGTTCTTCCAAACTTGTGGACAAACTTGTTTTTTGCCATAGAAATGTTTTGAAAAGTTTCCATTCTCTGGAATTGTTTGTATTATAACTACAGGATTATTCTGGAGGCTGCAGTTTGTACTGTTGAATTATATTGTATTATACTCTTTCTACTATTTTCTCCACTCCATTTATATCAATGAGGGTATAGGCTAAATAACAGAAACACCTCTGTGCGTAATGTGTCACAGTTCAACAAACTACATCCTCCAAAAACTTTAACTCTTCTATAAGAGTTTCAAACTGTTGATAGCCAACATGTGCTGTTTGGTGCAAATAAATACGGACTGCAGAAACGAAATTTAGAATTAATGTGTCATCCATTTGTGTGTTTATTGTATAAGAGACACTAAAAAATACAAGGTCATCAGTGAGTTTAAGACTTTAACGAAATGCCTGACCCTTGATTTAACAATATAAAACATTTGTATAGCATCTTGAATATTATCAAGACTCATTAATCGTAAGATGAGTCTGTTTTTCTTCACGAAAAGTTGACTTTGCGTGGAGACATAAGGCTTTTTAGAGCAGCCACAAACACCAGAGTGAGTGGAGAAATAGTGCGGTGAAAGGTAGGGGAGGTGATCTGCCAGCCGACAGCCTCCATTAGAAGGAGGCCGGGCTGCAGCCTGAGGTTAACTGGTGCAGATCAAGCAGATAAGGCACACCTGCAGCTGCTTTCTCATTCACCAACTGTCAGCTCTGTGCAGCACTGCTCACCCAGGATCTTTATTGTTAGACTATGAGACTCAGCATGTCTAAAGAGAAAATCAGCTGTAGCAAATCTCAGATACAGGTATTGGCAACATCTTGCTGTGTTTTCATTAGTGCAACCTTTCAACAAATACCTGAAACTTCTGCAAAAAATGTAAATTCACTTGGTGTTTGCATCCTGCTAATTGCTGTAACTGAGCAGCAGTAACTCTGATAGGTCGTAGCATTTAATATCTGCTTCCCATCCCACCTTCTTTTTTTTTCTGAATGAATTATTTAAGCGCACTCATGCCGAACTTGGATACGGGGTGAGATCAGAAAGAATACATTATCATACATTATAGGCCGGCTTGTTAGAGGGTGTGACAGTAAAGCCAATCCACTCGACCCCGGGACGTTGCAGTTATGTACAACGCCGACACTGCCACTGTGTTTATTCCCATCTGTTGGAATGGAGGGGTGTAACGGCGAGTGACAGCGTTACATGAACATTGTGTTTACAGAGGAAGAAGCAGAAGAAGGTGCGACAATGTCAAGGTGTACCGTAGGTGAAAAAAGAATTGTCAGCCTTTGTCACATCATATCATAGGATGTGCCACTTTTTCTACCAAGTGTAAAAACTTTTTGTGATATTTCAGCTTTTCCCACATTTGTGGTATTTTTATGTGCAAAATTGAAACTGCGCTCAGATGTCTTGTATGGATTCATATGTTAGTCCAGCCCGGTGTCATTCCCAGGGTGCGTTTTGGATACTGACCACAGACTGTATATAAGAAGTTGACGTAGTCGCCATCTTGGCTTTTTGCAATCAAAAGTGACACGAGATGATGGAGCTAAGTAAAATCGAACGCTGCATAAGACATTTGTAGGCAACCAAAAGGTTATAATTAACTTTCATGAACTGAAAACACGCTGTGGGTGAAAGGGTTTAAGTTCTAAGATGAAAAGACGGACAACTCCCAGACCAGGCAACGCCATGGTAGCGACCTGTCAATCACAAGGTAGCCACGCCTTAAAGCATCCCCTGCTTTATGGTCTATCTGACTCTAAATGGGACAATAATTTACTAAATGAACATCATGCTTTAGTGAAGAAGACTTGAAACTGGCGATTGAGACCATAAACTCATGTTTACAATGTTTACTGAGGTAATAAATCAAGTGAGGAAGTAGGCGCATTTGCTCATAGACTTCTATACAATCAGACTTCTTTTAGCAATCAGGTGAGTCGCCCCCTGCTGGCTGTTAGAAAGAATGCAAGTTTATGGCACTTCAGCATTGGCTTCACTTGTCAGAAATGGACACCCTTCAGCGTCTGTATGAGATGCAGCAGGCTTTAACTCCGATGTAAACCCATCCCCGGCAATATTAGACGCTCACAGCAACTGCTCCAGAAGTCAGGTGACGTAATATAAAGAGCGACAAACTCCGCGTAGGGAGGAGGTCCGGGTGGATGGATCAAACAGACTCTCACCCAGGAAACCAGTGAAACCAAAAGTCAACATTGACTTATTTTAAGTTATGGAAGTAGGTTACGTTACGTAACCAACCCTTTCTCCTACAAAATTATGTTCCCATACAACCAAGCTGTTGAGCTAAATCAGTCACATTATCAAGCTATGTCTGCCAAGGTCGGATGTTACAAAGTGGAATTCAGTAACATTAAAACTAAACCTTGGTAGGCAAATGAGTGTGGTGTGTGTGTGAGTCATTACTCGTTCATGCGCCCATTTCTGTGATCCATATTTCAGAGCCTTAGATAGTATAATTTCAGGCTTTGCTGTTTCTATTTTTGAGGCCTCCTCAGACTGTGAAGGCCCAAAGAGAATATATGATGCCTTGTTTGAACCGCTAAAGCATGAGTGGATGGAGAATACATTTGAAATGCAACTTATAGTTATTCTTTTTACTGTAAAACATTACACAAGTGGCTGCGGTGATCAACGAGTAGCTGATTTGTACACCAAACCTTAGCCTCATATTTAATTCCTCTGCATGCAGTAACACCAGTTATTATAAGATTCACCACCTTGGAATCATTTTCTGCAGCTTTAAGTGAAATATGAGCACATGTGGTGGGATAGACTCCCACACAGTGGAGCGAACAAAGCTCCGTTTTTATACTAAATACAGCTCTGATGGAAAGTCTGTGTCAAAATGAAACCGTACAATCCACACTGGAGCTCAGCAGTATCTCTTTAAGACAAACCTCTGACATCCATCTGTAATTGTTTCCCTGGCATTTTTTCAGATGAAGCAATTAAATTATTTTTCCTGTTCATACAGAAATAATTCAGAGTTGCTAGACTACAGCATGAACTGAATTAGAATCACAGCAGCTCATAAATATTTTTCAAAATAAACATCTTTATACTGAGCACCAAATACAGTAATACAAATATAATAAAATACATCAACAAATACTATTGAAATGGAATGTAAAAATAAATCAACCTTAAAACTATACACTTTTCCTTTAATCCACAACCAGCTGGTAAAAAAAATGTAATTTATTCTATTATTCTATAGGTGTCTATTTATCATTCGGAACGGGCCGATGGCTTGGCTCCCAGTATTGCTGCTTTCAGCCTTGTCAAGTGGAGTGCCCGTTCAGATGACATGGCCGTTCAGACGTTGTGACCATTCGGAACGATTGCTTGGCCCCCTGAAGTTGTCGAGAACCTCTCATCATTCGTTGACTACAGGGAAGTGAATAAGAGTATTAGTATATACATTAGTATATCCAGCATTCAGCAGCAAACGTGAACTGCAGTCAACGAGCTGTGACTCTGCCCCCGCTGCTGCACAGAGCGCTGTTCGCTCTCATAGTTTATTAATATTGAACGTGTCACGTATCCAAATTGCACCAACTTCCACACTGCACGTCCTTGTGTCCCCAGCAATACACCCGTCAAGTGTGAAGTAGATCGGATGGACAGCTCTCGAGATATACGAAGGACACACACACTTACAGACAGACAGAGATTCCTTGATTTATAGTTAGACTTCTCTGCAGTGGCAGTAAATTATTGTTCTCATTCCCAGGGTGTCAAATACCGATGCTTTGTCATGGCCGTTGGTATTCGATACCGCTGCACAAGGCACCCTTTAGCGCCGGTATTCAATTCAATTCAATTTATTTTTATATAGCGTCAAATCATAACAGAAGTTATCTCGAGATCCCACCAAGAGCATTGCAATGCGCTGTGGCCAGGAAAACTCCCCATATAGCGGGTAGAAACCTAGCGCAGAACCAGGCTCTGAGTGGGCGGCCATCTGCCTTGACTGGTTGGGTTGAGAGAGAGAGAGAGAGATAGAGAGAGAGAGAGAGAGAGAGAGAGAGAGAGAGAAAGAGAGAGAGAGAGCAACCACAATAATAGCTCAGAAGCTGAAATAACTGATACAAGTAGGACTAATAACAAAAATCCATAGCAGTGGATGTAAAAGAGTGATAATACAACTATCAGAATTGATATCATGGGGTCGTCCTCAGACAGGCTTTCCAGTGGAGCTTCCAGCTATCTCGGCCCTCCATACATGTATGAAACACAATGGGCGTTCTATTAACTACAATGTAAACACATCCGGGTCAGTATTAAACACTCAGAGAAAGTGCTATGGTGACGTAGTTTAAAGAGCGAAAGAGACACACTAGGTTGAGGTGGATGGGTCCCGTGTGTTAAGTTTCAATGTCACGTTACAATCAGATGTCCATTTCTGTACCGTGTTCACAACGTTCAGTGTTATTTTCACTGTATAAACGTAGTAGTTTTAAGCCCAACCATGTAGTTTGTTCCTAAACCTAACTATAGTGGTTTTGATGCCAAAAATAAAGTGACGCCAAGGGGCATGACAAAGCCGAGGTATGTGACGAGTTGGGATGAGAACGTGTTGATTAAACACAACACCTGGGCTCTATTCCGACCTTCACAAGCTATATAGTGCTGACGAACCTTAACCAAGATAAACAGCATGGCTACGGCTATGTACTGACAGTCCCCCACATCCGAGCTACAACACAAATACCAACGCATTGACTCTCTCAAAGGGCCATAAACGTGCTTCTAGTAACTATTAAAGCTCGACCAGACCCCCCGTCATTCCAGCAGAGAAACCGAGAGTATGAGAGTAGCTTCTCGTAGCTGGTCTACACTAAGTGGACACTAGGCCACGCCTCCTACCTCACTTCTCTGATGCATTTCTAAAATATGCTGGGAGCAAATGTTTTAGCAGAATATTAGGGTGGAGTTACACTTTAAAACAAAAACAAAAACACAGCCACAAGATAACAGGAGCTGCCGCGACGTGCAGCGCCATCGTTTCATGCACCGAGTGAAGGCAATGACATGACACGTGGAGAGCAGATAATGTCCTTTACAGTGGTGTGTAAAATAGTACTCTGTTATGATGATTAACATCTCCCTTTCTCCTTCAACCTTGGATTGTGTCCTTGCGGTGTATTTGTTTTGACTACAGCGGATCAGATTCTATCTGTAAGGAGACACAACTCTTTCCACATCTGCTCACCTCGACAGAGTTCAAGTGGAGCCACTTCTGAAATAACAGCTTACAGTATTTTTGTAGTCAACACTAAGTGATAAAATAAGAAACCCCAAAGTAGCTGTGCGTCATGAACAGCAAGGCTTTCAAAACAGCTTTCTTTATAGGCTTTCCACTCCCACAAAACAACAAAGATGATTTTATTTTGCAGAAGGAATGGCTTCCCAAAACATAAAGCCTTAAACTTACTAAAACTCTGCAAGAATTATGAGTTCTCTCTTGAAATCATTCCTCCAATCATCCAAAATCGACTCAAAACTGACTGAAATAATATTCACACCCGGTAATCTTTGTGTGTTTATGTTTTCATCACTCTTCTCTCTGACATGTGGAGATTGCAGTTTTTTGGGGGGATTGATAGAGCATCTGTTCACGCCTGGCTTTTGTTCCAATCAATAATGATTTTTTTCCCCCACAGTTTATTGAACGGAAGCACTAAGGTGTCTAATCCAGCATCCAGATGGTCCAAATTAAAGTCTTCGCTCCTCCTCCCACCGTCACGTCTACCTTACTTAAGATATAATTCAGAAAGGATCCCATCTGTAGTTGAAACACGCTCTGTGCTTGTTTTCAGATGTGGGGATTAAAAAGCTGGTGGGTTTTAACTGGCACAATTCACATCACTGATTATTACAGTACATTCATCTGATATCTTCAACGTATTGTCAACGGTTCGTATGATATCTTATAGGCATTCGTTTTCCTACAAATGTCCAGCAACACGTGTCAATTTACGCTCGTTACATACAGTCTTTTCAAAATAAACCTCTGTCTTCACAGGAAGCAACTTGGTTAGGATTAGGTAACAAGACTACTTAGTTAGGTATCATGATATGTTCTGAGTATATTATCCAAATCGCCTTGTATGCGTATTGAAGGGTATAATGGAATACTACAGCCAAGGAACAAGGATAATGTGGTGGTTACGTCTTTCCAGAAATGTATTGTGGGACAGAGCCAGAGGTAGTCGGCAGTTGTGTTGACTGTGCATGTCTGATCCAGAAAATCCCATTATGTGCATTTTGTGCTGTGTGATGTGTGTTCTGTGAATTATCTTGTATTGTATTAGTCTTTCATTTGTATTCCTCGACATGCCGAAGATGTTATTTCAGATTTTCTTCCATAAGTGGTTATTGGGGTGGATGTTGAGGTATTTTTCCCATTTGTCTCATGGAATATGAAGTCAGTGGAAGATATGAGTTTATACAGTTTTCAAAGTGGTTTGTTGACAGGATTATCTTGTTTACTCTCATAGCCAGTGAAACATGTGAAACCAGCTCACAGAGACTGAGAAGATTGTAACTGCACTGCTGTAGTGTACACATTTATTACCTGACCTGATCTGACCTTAGTCAGTTATATGCAAATAAATCTCACTGTGTGTTTTAGCTGCCCGGCAGGTGGGAGAGGCCACATAAATCAGATAGTGTCAACTCAGTTGTCAGTCACAAGGAAACTGACATTCAAATACTTTTCCTGTTGTTGTCTCAACTTTCTGGCGCTCTTTGTATTATGCTCTGTGGTCAACTCCACCCATCCATTATGAAGGTTAAAACAAACAGCGAGAATTACTCCTACTCTTATATTCAAATATTCTTTGTGAGTGCACATTGTTCACTGGGGGAAGTCAGAAAGTCTGTCTCTGTTATAAAAACGACGTAATATTAGTCACCATGCTATAATGATTCAGAAACATCATAGGTTTGCTTTTTTTAAAGAAATAATTAATCTGTTAAATACTACAGTCACGTCTTGTGTTTTTTTTCTGCACCTCTGCATGTTTTACTGCACAATTGGACCCAAAGCTTTATTTAACTTAGCCCATAGACTAAGGTTTTATATTTCATTGCATTAGATTGAGCAGGTGAAGCTAACACACCGGTAACACACACACACACACACTTGTATTTCTACTTGTGAAAACCTTGCAGGTTTACCTCAGGGCCAAGAGGGAGGAGGATGGGCCACCACACATTGCTTTCAACACCTTATTCACGCAGAGAAAAACACAGCGAGCAAAGAAAGGCGAGAGTTCACACAATTACCGGCGACACATGTAGTGAGGAGAAAGGCCTCATCCGTTCAGGCATCACATTCTGTAAAAAGTTTCAGAATAAATAGACCTAAAATGCAGTACCTATTTCTCATGCTGTATTATTTTATCTTACCTGCATTTGGCTAGCACCAACTGTTGTTGTTTAGCACATTTAAATCAACTCTAAAAGCATACCTCTTGGTGGCAAATGTAAACCTACCAATAACCAAAATGACTGAATGAGAACCTCTGAGAACCCTTGCCAGTCAACTAATAATTAAACATGTATGTCAGTTAAAGTTTCTTCTTCTAAGGCCCTTGAAAGACAGCTATTACTTTGTGCTGAGTAAAAAGCTGTGTGCTCCAGAGGATAGACCCGCCCTGCTCCTGTAATTCACTCCTCAGTCACTGATTGAACTGGACAGGTACTTAAGCATCGGACACGCAGCGGAGAATACACATCTTCCACAGTGCGTTATCCCAGACAGGATCTGCCTGCTGCAAATCAGCACATTGAATTCTGCTCTCCGTTCGCTGATGGAGTCCGGCAGTTTTAATTGAGTTGTTTAGTGTCTTCACACTGGCAATTTAATCCTGGTGTTGGTATCAAAGGCTGGAAAAGGTTGGAGGGTGGGAGGCTGATTTTAACTCATACGTTTTGGAAACAGGGAAACTCAGCTGAGTGTTAATTACAAGTGATTATCATTCATAGGCTGGTGGATCGCTGGAGGCCGGAGTTATTCAATCTGTGTTACAAATGGGAGGTGAATTTTAAATTAACTGCACAATTTTGAAATGAAAAAAAAAACAAAATTTGTTTTTTGTCCAAACACTTGATGTTGAAACAAAAGCAGTAGGAAGCAAATCACCAGGGAGTGTGATTGTTTTGTTTGCTGGTTTGTTTCTGTGCAAACCAAATTGAAACTTTAAAATAAGGCGACAGGGCAACAACCCCCGACTCCATAAATCGTCCTCACATTCGCAGTAGCCTGTTTGTAAAAAGTTACTCTTGGCTTGCTTTTTAACTGTCTAAGTATTTTAAAATGAATTGCGTTGTCACAGTTGGATGTAACACAAACGCTTTCAGAGTGGCTTGATGAAGGCAAGATAGCTGCATTTAGGGAATAAAGTATAGTCAAGAAAGTCTTAGTCGTAGTATCATTTAGTTTTGCAAATGAAACGTTATCTTACCTGATGTGTTTTATCCAGTGACTCCCGGTCTTTTTTATCAGCCGGGAAGCAAAAGAACGAGCGAGACTTGTTGCTCATGTGAGGACATCCCAGTATGAAACACACAGGCATCGCAGCTCCAGCGAGAGAGATGGCATTGGTCGATGCCTTTAAACGCAGTGCCAAAGTTCAGAAATCTCAACATTGTTGCTGAAAAAAGTGTCGCTTTTTCACCATAATATTCTCGTTCTTGTTCTCATTCTGATAAAAACAGCAGCTCTAAGAAATATACTGACGTGCAAATGAATCGCATGAAAAACAGCGTCCCCGTTGGGTAAAAGCCCTTATCTTTCAACAGTTTTACAACAAACTGTGATTTTCTTTACTTGCAAAATGATCTTTTGAATTGACAAACATCATGTGTGTGATTCATTGCGCAAATCAAACAGGATCAAAACATATTTGTCTCTCACCCTTGACTACCGTACACATTTTTTTTCTTAAATAAGATCCCATACCACCAGAGAAATCTCTTATCAAAAATAACCAAAACTGTTCAGTCTTTAAAGAAAAGCTAATGGAACTTATTATTTAGGTTTAGGTTTAGGTTAACTTTTTCCAAACCGATCTCACGGGGAGGCGTATAAATAGCATGACATTAAGGACATTGCGTGTGTCAATAGGGTGCATTTTAGGCTATTCACGCATCATTTGTACGCCACGCAACAAAACTACGGGAACGTCCGCTGTTAGGTTGATGCAACAAATCCACTCATTTAGGTTTAGGAAAATGTCATTGTTGGGCTCAAAATAAGTATGTAAACTAAGTGAAATACTTACGGAAACAATGAAACATAACTACGGAGAACACATCTCAAACGTCACTAACTTATTGCACACTAAACACCTTGCGCATTATTGTGTCATTCACATGCCTTTTCATGTGAATGGGCTGCTTTTTCACACAAAATGATAAAATTGATCAAATAGGTGATTGATGTATATCTTGTGAACTCAAGTTAATTGAACACAAGCTCTGTTGTGGGTGTAATCCTGCCTCATGCCCTCCACATAATAAATTGTAACCTCAAAACAAACATCTTTTTTTTCTTCTCGTGGTCACTCAAGGACACTGCGACGTCAATCACAATCACCGTCCCAGGGGAAATTTAGTCAGACAACAGCTCACATCATACACATCAATAGACACAGTAGTTTAAATTCATTAGTTTCATCCACCGTGAAATCACCTGTATTCAATCTTGTAAAACCAATTCAAAACATGAAGCAGACGGATTCCTGTGTCGCTGTGGACAGCTTATGAAAAATAGTAATTTTGAGTTGGCATTTTGAGACAGACAGTCATTTCAGCTTCACATCTGCTTTAAATGTATCACAGGGCTTTAGAAAGAAGTTTACTTTAGTGTTTTGGTGGTAAACCGACCTGCGTTTGTATTTTGAGTGGCAGTCTGATGACCATTTACGATGTACAGATAATACTTTTAAATCGTACTTTCCATGGTTACACCACTGATTACACCCTAGTAAAGAAAACATACCCATAATTGATCTTGTCACGAAAAAGCAGCACTGAGGCTTTAATAATGCAGCAGGATTGCACATGAATTATGGTGCCGTTAATTTGATACAGAGTGATTCCTCCCTGCTGGTGTAACTCTCCGATATGGATTCTCTTTGGCTCTCCGGCTCCCAAATTGGATGTTCGGAGCCCACAGGGTGTTGGTGTTCATATTAATGTGGCAAGTCCAAACAGCAGGGAATTGATCCAGCTGTGATCTGACCACTGACACATCTGTCTTGCTCTGTTTCTCTATAGGACCTATAGGCAGCTAAAAATGTCATGTTTTTCTTTCACATGTGACACAGACATGTTGATCTCTAATCAGTGTGAAGAGTGAAAGGCTGCACTGTCTTCCTTATTTTAGATATGGCGCAGCATGACATGTTGAGACAAGACGAGACGTCCGTCTGAACTCCTGCTCCCGGAATATGTCGGCGTTGTTGTGATGATACCTGAGATAGTTGTCACAGTTTTGGCACCGAGATGTTGCAAGCTTGTCTGAATCGACTGGTGACTGTTTGCAGAGACTATTCAAATAACTGAATTCATTCAATTTATTCAACTTTTTGGGGAATATGCATTCTTATTTAGAGTTGGCTGAGAAGATTGATACCACTTCTGTTTGTGTACAGAATAAAGAAAATACAAAGTGTGAATTAATGAGCTTCTTTATGCTAAACATCATCCAGTAGCTCCGGCAGCAAAGAGAATAAATATATTTCCCCAAATGCCAAATTATTCCTTTTAACTTAATTTCTCTTGCACATATGCATTGCGTATGTATTAATGTTGCTATAGACATAAAAGTACAAATTTGGATATGTGAATTTGTGTTCTTTCATTTTGAAATGTCGCTGCTGTTTTTTTCAAATCTCCTTAAAACCCTCTTTCTTATGCTTTTTTTCTTGATTTTATTATGTTATTTTTCTTTAGTTACATCCTTCGACAAATAAAACAACTCACGGTCCACTTTTTCCTGAGCTTTCAACTGCATCTTCAGATATTCGTTAGCATCTCATGATCATCTGCTTTATTTTCATTCTTTGTGATCTGTGCGGTCTTATATGATATTGTCCTTGTTCAACCTCACAGGGAGGCATATAAATAGCACGACATTACACAGACATGCTGCGTGTCATGAGTACGCATTTTAGCCTTTACGCATGTCTTAGTTAGGTTTAGGAAAAATATCATGGCTGCGCTTAAAATAAGCACCTAAACTAAGTAAACTACATACGAAAATCAACGTAACAACTATGGAAAACACGTCACAAATAACGTCACCAAGTACCCACCATTAGTTTCATTCTCATTTTACATTTTGTCAATTGTCTGAACAGCACTTTGATTTGCATTTGACTTGTTTGAAAGGTGCTATATAAATACATTTTGATTGATTGATAAGTAGTCTTTCTTGCTTTTTATACACCGTCACTAACTCTTAGCATGTATACACGGATGCATTTACATTGCAGTCAATGCAAAATACATGGCGTACAAATGATGCAGACATCAAGAAAGGCGTACTTATTGCACGCTAAATGTCTTGCGCATTATGGTGGCATGCATACGCGTTTTTGTGCGAACGAGCTGTCTATATAAATATGTCGTATTTTCTGTCTTTTTTAAAAAATCTCCTTTTATTGCATTTCGTATGTTCTGTTCAGAAAACCATTTGCTTGCCTTTTACAGTATCTTTTTTGAAATATATGTGCTGCATTCTGGATATTAAACTGGTGTCTTCTAAACCCATATTTGTATCAATGACATATAATAAAATCAATCATCACTATCGTAATCACAAATTAATATAGAGGCCTTTGATATGAATGCATCCCCCTCCTCTCTCTCTCTCTCACCTCAGAGACATCTAATTGGCCGCGGTGTCAGGCTTGCTCGCCCTCCTCCATGACGCCTGCCTGGTGGGCATACATCAGCTCAGGATTAACGGCAGACGGAGGTCAGCACATAATCACTCCTGATGAATATGGAGGAGGGCCTTTGGGTTTACATGGGAGGACTGCCAAAAATGATAACGACCCCTCCTCCAGTGGCTCCTCGGGGACCCGTACACTCTCATCTCAAGGTTGTAACTAAAACAGTGGCAGCGCCTTTATGGGGGAGGGCGCCATCGGAGCCATGAGCTCATGTGATACACACAAAAAAGCCTTAGGTATGTTCTGAAATGTGATCCGTGGAACATCATCTGCAAGTCAAAGCTTTAACAATTTGTGATACAATAAAGACTGTATGGTAAAGGATACATGAAATAGCATGAAACGATTCAAAATTCATTTTATTAACTGCATTCAAATGTTGTTGTTTTCCGAGTTAAGCAAAGATCCAGACATTGGGCAGCAACAGAGAATTGTGCAGAGTTAAAATTTAATTTCTTTGTGACTTTTATACCCCCCTTGGCCACAAGGAGCAGCATTGAGTCTATACGTATATTTGGACAGGCGGCACAAATTTATGCTTTATTAGAGGCGAGTAGCGACATCATGTATGCGTAAAGAGAACTGGATGCAGCATTGGATGTGGGGCCCTGTTCATTGCTATGAATGTTGCTCAGTTGTGCATGAAAAAGTCTGACTTCTGAGTGTAAAATTACCCGTATCTTCTGGCGATCTTCCACATCCATTGGGCCCATGAAGCAGACGCAATAGCGTTTCCTTTAACCCCGCCTCCCAGCCCCTCGGTCCAGCCGCGGTCTGGGTCTCAGTCACATGAACGGAGGAAGGGATATAACTCTGGATTCAGCTATTAGTGTGTTTTACAACTTTTAGGACCTAATGATTGAAATAAGGGCTATTCAAGTGTTCAGTTGCCTCAACAACAAAAAAATCCTGTGATTTACAGACGTCTCTTTCCCAATGTGAGTCTACGGGGGAAAGTCTTTTTGGGTCCAATGGCATCACATGACGGACATGGAAGATGTAGTACTGCCGTTTGGCCACTATGAAAATTTGCTTCAAACCCTGGGGCTCTTCCTGGGGTCTTGAGTGGTTCGTTAATCCCATTTTCCAATTACTCCATCCTTAACAAAACACTATACAGCAGTCTTAAAAGTCAGATAAAGCGCCACAAATGTGTTAAAGTCATGAGAAATAGTCCACTGAAAATATCATCACTCACAGCCTGAAGGCTTTAACTGTGGCTCAGAAAAAGTTTGCTCCTTCTCAGAGGACAGCAGCTGCAGTCTGCTTGGCAGCTCCACTTGATGAAACGCTGAGGAAGATCTGGCTCTACTCCACCACCAGCAGCGTATAGACTCTGGGGGATGCCACCTATCTCCTATGTTCTTGTGCCTATGCTTATTGAAAAATGCATCACATCAATATGGGTCTAATCACCAAAGTCCTAAATATAAACAACGTATCCTCATACAACAGTTTATATGATATCTTACGAAAAGTTACTCCTAATTTTTTGTTCGTTTTCTACATCTATAATGCTCTGTCGTGCCAAACCAGAGCCCGGTCAATGCCACAAGGAGTGTTTGATATTTAAAACATGCATGTTCCTTTAATGATGACAATATTTGAAATTCTCATCAGAGGGAATGTGATCTGAGCTCTGATGAGCCAGTTTGTAGTCAGTTTGTTGAGCTGCAGAACACCACGGACTACTCCATGGATCCAAAAAGAGCAGTGGTTGCCGAGGTAACAACTAATTGGAACCCTAAATAAACAATAAATCTCTACAATGAATACATGAATACGGTTACAAAACAAGTAATCATGATGATGGAAATACGTGAGCCCTTGCATTGATTACTGTTTTGTTTTTGCATCAAGGCACACGTTAGACACTGTAAATTCTTGTCATGATTAATGAATAATCAATGTACAAATAAATGTTTTTTTTTATTAATGAATTCATTCAGTTCACTTAAACTTATTTTGAAGTCCCCTATTAAATGAGTCCTTCACTAAAGTCATTCATTTCAAAACACAAGAAAAAGTTACTCAGCTCAATAAAGTCAAACTTGAAGGCAGTCACATCACAGACTACAATTACTGTTTTATAATTAAAGGACTCAATAGTAATTTTTACATTCATGCCAAAAATGTGTTAGGTTATAGGTTATTGTAGGTGTTACAATCTTTTTTACAAATGGTGCAAATATCATTATGATATTCTCATATGGGTTACTCATAAAAGAAAAATTAAAATGACATTCCCCATACAACGAAACTGCATCGTCGATTACATTTCGAGGTAAACTTTCTCTCACGTTACGTTTGTGTTTCACGTATCAGATATAGGTTTTTTAATCAAAGTCTGCAGAAGTTTGTGTAGGGAGAAAGTCAGGGTGGATGGGTCAAACAAACTTCAAGTCAATGTTGACTTATTTGAATTAACATCCGTAACTTAAAGGACCAATGTGTAACATTTAGGGGGATCTATTGGCAGAAATGGAATGCAGTATTAATAATATAATAATAATATTAAATCCGTTCCGTTCATCTGCAACCGCTTATCCCATTAGGGG
>CAKALG010036637.1:0-14342 GCA_916700815.1 Helicolenus hilgendorfi | reverse complement strand
GAGGAGATACAACTCACAACGGTGAACTGACAGAGGTTAATACTTGCCAAATGAGTCCGCTCTCTCCATACAAATGGGAGCACTCAAGTAGGGCAGAGTGGCTGAGACTGTAGTCAACGTCAATCAAACACTAAGAAGTGCCCACTACCACCCGTTCCCCTGCTACACACACACACACACACACACACACACACACACACATGTGACTGGCAGATTGCAGAATTCAACAAGAGCCATGACAGCTGCCTGGTCTCCTTAGAGGCTATTAGGTGGGAGGAATATTAGAGGGGAAAATGGAATAGCAGCGTGTGAGTATGAAATAGAAAGTACACCAGAGAACCTCCACTTTAAAGCAATGAAGAGATGCAGAGATGTAGGCTAACATGGCAATTTCATAACTGATTCTTGGCGCGATGCTGGAGCAGAGGGTGCAAAACAGTTTTCAAGGTGTCACAGATTTTTATATAGCTTCTGTCCAACTGTACTGACCAAGGTGTAACATGTGTGACCAAAAGCAGCTGCTCAGATGAGACATGTAATAAGTGTCCTTTGCTCTTGTCTAAGATTATTTGTTGTTTACTTGCTGTTATTTTGTTCCGTCTTCCCCAAAACTATTGATGTATAGCTGTTATATGATACATCACAGTGCATTACACCTCAAATCCATTAAAGTCTTCTCCACTCCAAAATGTTTTTTGCTATTTGTCACGTCACTGTGCATGATGTATGATGTATGTGCGGAGTTTGACATCTGCTGAAGGGGAAACCTTTCTCTGTGCTCTCCTTAAATTTGTGTTTAGTGGTTAACTGAGGTATTTTTCAACCCCGTTTTCCCATGTTTTTGTTTCGGAGTGACTAATGGGGGCGACAATTTTTGAAAATGGACTAGCATTGAGCGAGAACGGCATAACCAGCAGCCGCTAAATGGGCTGCAATGTAATCGCTCGGGGCAATTCCTCCCCATCTATTGCATGTCCACTAAAAGTGCTTGTTTTTGCCACTGACAGGCTCAAATTGTTATTGTTAGTGAGAACTAAAATTGGTTTTCTTTTTGTTTCTTTACGTTTTACCTTTCATTTGAGTTGGTCTGTTTGTTATTGTGTCTAACCAAGTGTCGTTCAAGGAGAATTCTCATTCTGAAATCTTGCGAGATGCGATTTGTTGCCGGAGGAACAATGCATTGTGAATTAAGTATACAGATCTTTATTAGATTGGTCAGACAAATTCCTACCAATCGTATGTGTAAAAATATGGGAGGACTACTAGGCCCTATAACTGGTCGATGTTAATAAAATGATGTTAATTGAGTGTGACTGATTTCTAAAAATAGAGTGTGAAAAAAAACGAATGTCATAATGTGGAAAAATCAACAACTTTTAGCTGGGTGAGTGAACTTAGATACATAAATCATCAAAACAAACGGAGGAGACGTGCCTCTGTACTGATACTGATAAAAGACATCCCATACACTGTGGGGACATATTTCATTCTTCAACTGAAAAAGACGAGCTGACGAGCCTTTTTCCTCATTGGAAAGAGCAGAATAAATTATCGTTAATTGTTAATTAATATTGTTAATATTGGCTACTAACTCTCATACTCTCACTGCTCTTCTTCAGTAGCTCAGGGACATTTGTCTGAATACCTAAACATACATACTTAATTAAATTGAATTGGCCTACAGCTCATGCTAATAGACCATGACCGTGAAAATGTTATTTTTTGATGAAGTTGGCAGGTATCCATTTAAATTTCAAACAGGAAATCTCAAACATAGTTCCAGTCTACAGTTTAGCCGCCGTTCTAAATTAGTGTACAAAGCGTATTAAACCACAGGTAATCATAGCAACAATACTTGTGCGACACTGCAGTTAACTCCAACTAGTAATGTTGGATATGTATCATGAGATAGAAAAACTGTTCATGGATGAAATATGTAAGTAGACAGCATGTCTGATCCAACGATAGACTGTATATAAGAAGTGGACGTAGTCACCGTGAAGACACCAATTGGTTTTGAACTATGTTTTTGAAACCTAGATTTCGGCATTTTGGCCGTCGCATTCTTGGTTTTTGGCCTTCGCCATCTTGGTTATTTGGAACCAGAGTGAGAGAGGGTGGGGCTAAGTACAACTGAACACTGAACAAGACATTTATAGGTGACCAAAATGTTACAGTTAACTTTTCATGAACGGAAAACACACTGTGAAAGGGTTAAAGTTCTAAGACGAAAACACGGACAACTCCCAGACCAGACAACGCTGACGTCGACCACAAGGTAGCCACGCTCTAAAGCATCCCCTGCTTTATGGTCTATTTGACTCTAAATGGGACCATAGTTTACTAAATGAACATCATGCTGTATTGAAGAAGACTTGAAACTAGAGATTGAGACCATAAACTCATGTTTACAATGTTTACTGAGGCAATAAATCAAGAGAGAAGTAGACTCATTTTCTCATAGACTTCTATACAATCAGACTTCTTTTTGCAACCAGAGGAGTCGCCCCCTGCTGGCTGTTAGAAAGAATGCAAGTTTAAGGCACTTCAGCGTTGGATTCACTTTTCAAACCCGGAGGTCACCCACTGGTTACATCCCATGCTTAGCAGTGTGTTTTCACCTTTTCCCATAAGATGTAGGTTGCAACACATAATGCAATGTGACGCTTTAATTAAACAGTCACAATCCTAACTAGTATATAAATGTGTGTCTGTTCATTTCGAAGCAGCTGACCAGAGGATTTGCTTATACAGTCATCATAGTGTTCTCCTTTTTTCTCCCGTCCTGCTCTTCGCTGTAGTTTGTGCTGCTGTGAAACTCTTTGCCTTTTCGCTCTACAATAAATGCATTAAAACTGTACTTGACTCTCTGTCTGATCTCTGCACTTGGCTTCGTCCCCTCCAGTGCTCAAAGCAGTGGCAGTATCATAATTATAATAATATTACTAATCAGTGCCAGATGATTGCACAGACATTATTTGAGCAGGAGTTTATAGCACCATTTTCATTATTCCCAGTGATGAATGGATTTAAAACAATGGATGTTTTTAAATCCGTGATTATTTAAATTACCGGGTAATATCGCAGGTATCATGTTAAACTTGATTAAACATAAAAGGCCTAATTCCATTTATTCAAGGAACACTTACTAAGGGTATTTGTAAGAAGATTTGTGGCTGCATGGTAGACGTAATACAAGCATAACACTACTTGTTGTTGTTGTTGTTGTTGTTAAAAATAGATTTTCAGGTGAAGGGCATGCTGCTATCATGGTATTTTGTAAAAATATGTAAAATAAGACTGAGCAATATGCAATTAGCACTTCAGTTTGCAAGATTTCCTGAATATTCACTAATTAGCAGCTTTTCTTTCTAGCTGCCATCAGTCTGATCAGGTTGTTTAGCCCACCGGCTACCAAACAAGCCAACCTACTGAAATCATTCCCGCGTTTGATATGGGAAACATAACACATTTTAACCTGGGGTAAAACACTGCTCTGGAAATTAGTTAGAATTTCTCCACTTCTTTTTTTTCCCCGGTCTGCCAGCCCACAGGGACTGTCCCTGACTTCCATACGGCATAGAAGAGGTGTGTCAACCGAGACAGCTCAACAATATTCAGAGCCTTCAACATCTGAAGACGACTCCCATCCACCCCGGGATTCTACCAGCTATTCAGAAATCCATCACTACGTTTGTGTGTGAAGTCCTTCCTAAGTTCTTAGTAACTACTAGATAGGTTCAAACCAGTGATTTGCTACATCAGGCTTTATCATTACAACTTACTATACTATATTCTTTATATTGTGTGTTCCATAGATATTTATCTCTAGTATTGATATGGACATTTTAAATGTCTAAGCTAGTAAATCATTTAAAATGTGTAAATCTGTTGTCAGGAAACATCTGTAGTGCGGTCGAATGGATCACAATTAGCTATGTAAACAGGAAATCACTGTCACACGCTTTTACAGGTTCAAAAATGTAGTTGTTTTTTTTCATATACGTCAATTTACATGTCGAACATGTTCCATATTTTACTCTTCACTCTAAACGGTTCACACATTAGCAAGTTCATTTTTTAATTAGTTAGCTACACAACATTAACACCTGGCAGTTACTGGGTGTAAATATTTAGTAACAACTAATACGTAAAACTCCACTTCTTAAACACTTACGTAGAACTAGGCTAAGTTTGAACTTAAGAACAGCTGGTGCAACCGGCTCCTGGTGCAACCGGCTCCTGGTGCCCTGGCCCTGTTGAGCATTTTGCCTACCTCAGTGACCTCCACCAGTGAGGTCAGTTTGTGTCAGTTGGGCATGTCAGTTATGTTCAGGAGTTCATCAAAGTGTTCCTTACACAGCTTCATAATCTCTCCAGTGAAGGTCAACTGTTCTGTTCCCTGCTGAAAGCAGCCTGGCTAAAGCCCTGCATATCTTTCCTAAGGACTCTGACAATTTCCCTGAAGCTGCAGTCCTGGTCAGACCTCCTGACACCCGCCTGCTGATACAGGAGTCCCAGTTGTGATGTAGGAAAATATACTCTAAAGGTGGGAGTTGAAGGTCAAGTCATGTTAAGTCAAATATATTCATACAGCCCAAAGTCACAGATTTGTCTCAGAGGACTTTAGATTCTGTACAACATCCTCCGCCCTCTATTCTTAGACACTCCGTTTTCTAGACAATCTCAGTTCACCCTCACTGCACATTTGGGTTTACCGGATCAGGCAGCCAGAACAACAGATCCCCAGAGTGACAGAAATAAGACATTGACATATTAAATATATATATGTATGTAACTCATAGCCGTGTCATACTAGCTTGTGGGGAGGAGGCTAAATAACGCTCCAAACTTATGCTAAATTTTGGCAAGGAAAAACTGGCATGTCCATTTTCAAAGGGGTCCCTTGACCTCTGACCTCAAGATATGTGAATGAAAATGGGTTGTATGGGTACCCACGAGTCTCCCCTTTACAGACATGCCCACTTTATGATAATCACATGCAGTTTGGGCAAGTCATAGAGTGACCAGCAATTCTGAAGTATTATGATACTTGACCATACACCGATAATATAACATAACGATAACATTCAGACCACTGACAGGTGAAGTGAATAACATCGATAATCTCGTTACATTGGCACCTGGCAGTGGGCGGGATACATCAGACAGCAAGTGAACATTTTGAACTTTGAACTTTGAGTTGGAAGCAGAAAGAAATGGGCAAGCGTAAGGATGTGAGCGACTTTGACAAGGGCCAAATTGTGATGGCTAGACGACTGGGTGGGAGCATCCAAAAGGAAGGAGAACCGGTGAACCGGCGACAAGGTCAGACCCGAGGCTCATTGATGCACGTGAAGAGCGAAGGCTGGCCCGTGTTGTATGATCCAATAGAAGAGCTACTGGAGCTCAAATTGCTGAAATAGTTAATGCTGGTTCCGATAGAAAGGTGTCAGTGAGGAGCAGTTTGTTGGGTATGGGGCTGTGTAGCCACAGACCGGTCAGGGTGCCCATGCTGACCTAATGTTATGGCTGATCGGTGTATATTGTAAGTCATTATAAAATGCTTTATATGTTATGATTGTTATAAAGCATTATGGATATTTAGTACTTATAAATATAATTATACAGTGCTACAAGCACATTATAACACTTTATAAGTATGTTTATAATGCATTATAGACATGGACGTCATAGAAAATATTTCCAAATGTCTTGATGAAATGTTCATAACCCAGAAAGTAGTAACAACAGAGGAGAGAACAGGTTTACGTCCCATGTACAAGGACCCTGGCTTACTTCACTGATCCATAGAGTCCACTTTATTTGAACTGAATGTATTGTTCTTCTCCACTGACCTTTGTACTGAGCCTTAGAGAAGAAGCACTCCGTGGCAGAGTTGGATAGACGGGCCACAACCTTTTCCAGAAGGTCAGCCAGCCCTGAGGAGAGAAAACAGACACATACACAATATTTATTCTAGTACAGCTTCAATAAACCTTGAGTTCACGGAAAATCCAATTTGCAAATACATCAGCTCATTTACTTCAACTACTTATAGAATGTGGACAACATCCTGTTATATACACTATTAAGCAGCACAGTTCCAGTGTAAGTGCTCTGGAAAGATGCCTTTCCTGTGAACCGTACTTTGTAGTATGCATGTTTAATGTAGCAATCACTGAGTCATTGACATAAAAGAAAGGCCAAAAGAGCCGCTAATCATACAGATAGTCCATAAATTAAGCAGTATTAAATATAGGAAGGATAAGCGTCTGACAAAGAAGATCATGGTTCAGCTGCAAAAACACGTGTACAATAATACCATCACTACACTTTGTAAATGAGCATCTGCTCCTATCTATTTACGGCTTCACTGCCTCCGACTGTCCCTGAGTAAACCCTCACAACTTTGCTTTTAGTGTCATGTCACACTGCCGAGCAAAGAAACCACCCACAGTCACTGAAGATCTAATTGTGGGAATCAGAGGGAACACTGGGTGATGAGGTCTCTTGTAAAGGTAATACAGATCCTACAACTCTACAACAACAACACAGTGACACAGGAGCATATCTTTGTATATTTCCAAAGACATTCTGAACTGATCGTCCCTTTATTGTTTGCTTGAACGAGTATTTGAAAGAAATTTAGTGCAGTCAATGGCAGGAAATTCCCACACAACAGGTGTTCATCTGACTCTAGTTTATAAAGTTGCTTACAGGGAAGTGAGTGGTGAAGCAAGAGAGAGAGAGAGCAGCGACGACGGCGGCGAGTAATGTTAGCGACTCTGGCCCAAGAAGGGAAAGTTAACAGAGTTTGGTTTGTCTGTTCTGGGCTACTGTAGAAACATGGCAGTGCAACATTCCAGACTCTGAATAGGACCAGCTCACTATATAGATATAAAGGGCTCATTCTAAGCTAACAAAAACACAATGATTCTTATTTTCAGGTGATGAATTAATAAATAAAATAAATAATTATTGATATTATATTCCATTTCTGTCAATTGATCCCCCTAAATGCTACACATTGGTCCTTTTATAGTTGTATTACTTTAATTTAGCTGCAATTACTCACTGCCCTCCTGATGAAAGTCCCACTGAATCTTACACCAAACATGATCATACATACTGTACAATTTTACATTTAGATTTAATCGTTTGCTAAATGATTTTCTTCTAAGTGGCGTACAAATGAGTGACAATCTAAGCCACAGTAGATCAAGGAGAGGACATTAGAAGTTCCAGACGGATGCAGGTGCACTTTTTTTTTTACTGTTATATTAATACATATGTGAATTGAGTGGCATTCAAAACGTATGATGTTTTCTACACAGTAGCTCTTGAAGATAAAACATTTTTTTTCCACAGCCAACCTACATGGAGCTTATAATGTTCAGATGTTGTTGAAACTGTTTTAGAGAGTTGTTGATTTTGTGATAAATTTGGAGGCTGTAGTTTGCGGTTACATTATAAATATATAGGTGTTTCTAATATTTAGTCTACCCTACTTGGTATGAATATCCGTTGCCCTTGAATGTACTAAAATGAAAATATGTTAAGTAACAGCACCACTTCTGGTCCACTTGAAGTACTGCATTTAATTGATCTAATCTATTTTCAATGTATTCTGGTGTACTTATTAACTCAAGTGAAACTGCTAATGACCATTAATAGCCAGTTCCTACTCTGCATTCGCCTCCAGTCAACCTTTAACACTTAACAAAGCTGAATATATTATCTTATCTGGTGCTGTACTTGAAAAGGACTCTTTTCAAGTGGCACCAGTGGAAGGTAAGCTACAATATATTAACTGAAAAAAAAGCATTTATCAAACAATGGCAATCAAGGATTTTTCATATGTGATGATGGAATAAAATGGAGTTTTACATTGACTCTGCATTAAGTTATCTTTAGCATTTATCACAGAGCCCACCTTTCACCTCCAGTATTTAAAAGCAAGCTAACTTTAATTATATGGCACATTTCATTCCATGTGGAAACACAATGTGCTGCACAACGCGTGTGCAACTACGGAGGTTGCTGCCACAAACACTATATTGATAGTGTAAAGGTAAAACATTGAAACATAAGTAAACACAATATAAAAACAGTAGGTTAATGACAATAAATAAGAATAGACAAAAACAATAATTAAGACCAGCAACCAGACTACTGAAAGACGCAGCTAAAACGGAACGTTTTCAGTTTAGTCTTAAAGGATGATCGGCCTGGGGCACACCTAACATGACTGGGGAGGATGTTACAGCGGCTTGGCGCATTAAAGCTAAAGGCAGTTTCACCAGTTTTCGTGGAGACCCGGGGAATAACCAGACGGCCTGTTCCAGATGACCTGAGGGGTCTAGCTGGTTCATAGCTCACAAGCGTGTTAGAGAGATATTGGGGTGCCAGACCATGTAAGGCCTTAAAAACGAGCATTAAATTTTAAAATCAAATCTAAAATGTACTGGAAGCCAGAGTAGCACACCTCAGCACAGGTGTTATATGGTCGTGTTTACTTTTTCAAATTAAAAAAAATCCACATAAAAACTCTTGTATGAAGTGTTAAGTGAAATAGGATGTTCGTTATGTTCACGCAACTGCTTAACATGAACATGAATGCTTCTGTAAAAAAAGCTCTATTTTTTTATACAGATGACAAAATCATCACAATGCAACCCAGTGACTCTGAGCACAAGTGAATGCACCTCATTGACATGCTGTTGAGGAAGACCAATTAAGCAATCGATGCGCTGACAAGATAGTGAGGTATTGAACTTTGGAAACAGTTCTAATCACGAGTGCTTTTGATGAAGAGATAGTATACTTAATCATTTTCAGCTGACAGCTGTGTAAAAGCCTGTCGAAGGCACAAGTGATAATCAGTCGTCTTCATACGCGGAGCTAGACATCAGTAAGCGTTCACTAAATTGCCGAGGAAGTAGGTTAATTTAGTAGTCAGTCTATAAATGCTACAATTTCCTTCATTGAATGTTTCTTAAAAAAGTTGAATGTCAGGTTTTTGCATGGTTAATAGTGTGCCAAATAAAATAGCACTTGTGCAGCAGAGGGAAGCTTAAAAGATAATAAATCTTGATCACAGTCTTCCAGTGAAAAGCCTTAAATGAGCGCCGTGGAGTAGAGCTGGGAGTGGATGCTTTCACAGGCGGCGTTCAACAGTGTGCTGATGAAAGGAGGCAATCACTGTACAGTGCATGCATTAATGACAAGATTGTCATCCCTCCTTCATTCTGAATGTATTTTTGTCCTCCTTGAATCACAGCCATTTACTCCTACGTAAGAAAAGTAGGCGTGATTGCCATTTCATAGTGGCTGTCAATGGCAGTGATGAGGAGTTCTTAAAAGGTTCATGGACATCAGATCTGTTTAATCTTGATGAGGAGGTGTGTGTGTGGTGCACCTGCAGCACAATGGAACGCATCAGCCGATAATGTAGTTAAAAACAGTTGCAGTATAGTTTGACTATCATATAGCGTTATGTTTTTGTTTTTCTCATTATTATTATTCCTCTACTTATCAACACATCTACACAACTAACTTTACAGGGAGCTAATTGGAAACTGATGCTGTAAAAAGCGAAGGTGACATTCTTATTTCACACTCCGCTGGCTCATTTGTATATGCATTATGAACACGTGGAGATGCACACATCCCCGCTGCATAATCTTTATCAGAAATATTCATTTATTTGTGGGAAATGTCATTTGTTTCCATGGGCACACATATCACTTGTGTATCTGGCCTTTGGTAAAATGTGACCTGGACACAACTGACAGAACGGTGCCGACCAGACCAGAAATAACATCTAAGGATGTAATGTGAACATAAAGTAGGACCCATATGTTGTTATTCCTCTGGCTCAGTATAGCACACTTCAGCTGTGGTGTGCTGTCGTCCTCACAGCTGATTGGTTATTAAGATAAACTGTCATTATTATCACTTGACTTGAAAGCCCAAATGTTCTGTCAGTCTGCCGAGCCCCACGGTGATTACAGTCCATTAATGTGAGTTATGACGAAAAGCAAAGACACCATCTTTATTTATTACACGGCTTTGTTGAATACTCGATTCGGATTGGTCAATTTCTGCATTCCTCTATTTCTTTATAGCAGACCATTGCTGTGGACGCAGTTTTGATCTCCCTACACAGCGAGAGGACGATTTTTTAATTTTTTTTTAGAGGAAACAAATGCATCCTTCATGACCACATGGTTCTCTCTTCTCATTCTTCCCATGCCTTAGTCATTGCTAAGACTCATACGCCAAGATATATGATGTATGCTTTGTAATCATTATGCAGAAGGTAGAAGATCTTGTGATTCCAGTGAACCAGCAGCTCACCTTTTCCAGTGAAGACGTTGGGTTCAGAGGTCATGACTTTGCAGTAATTTCTTCGGCACATCTCCATCCAGCTCTCCTCATTCTTTGGGTCTTTAGATGACGCCAGAAATTCACTGATCTCAGAGTCTGTAAGATGGGGAGGACTATAGATGGGAAAACACAATAACGCGCCAGATAATATTGGCAACTTCATCCATGCTCCTCTTACCCTGTGAGTTATGGATCTCTGGTGGGTCCAAAGTGTAGCAGGGAGGTAGAGGGTAGCTTGAAAACATGGGCCAGGGGTAAGGATCTTCTCCCTGGAATGAGCAGATAAAGACATTAAATTGCCCATTAGGCCACATCATTACACCCTACTGCAATTATTACAAACAACCTACACGATTCATCTTGTTTGCATTATTGTCTTTGATTCATTTCTGCTCTGCTCTGACTAGATAATTGCTGTGGCTGTTTATGAGGTTGCTGGTTTATTGATGTGTCATTATGTTGGATTGTTAGCATTTGTTAGTAATTTAAAAGCATTTTAAACAATTAACAGTGCGGTTGAACAGTGACTTAGATGAATGAATTACTGAGAAATTGTTTAGCGCAAGCAGTTCATCAAATGATATGTTTATATTTGTATTCCATCAGTTATTTCCCCCTTTCTGTCTTCTGTCTTTTTGTCATTCTCTCTTTCTTCCTTTTCTTTAACACCCACTGCCATTTACTCTTGCATTCATTACGCTTGTCATATCTTAGTTTTGAAGAACCATAACTTTTGAGTCATGGCTCAGCATGTGACTCGCTGAAATAGCATGCTCTAAATGTTAATGGGGTTTAGGAAGCAGGCCTGTTTATCCATTTGTCTGTGCCCTCCGCTCATGATAATCCCTGCTGGTATTTGAGTCTGCCTCTCAGGTGTTGTGCTGCTCTGACGACGTTAAGAGGAAGATGCACAGAGCCCTGTATGTCGGTAAGACGCTGATGATTGCATACAATCCTTATACAGCTTCGGGGCTCACTGCTGCGTGCAACGTGATATGAAATACTTAACTTTTGGCATTTTTTTTCTAAAGAGTAATAAATACTTTTTTTTTTAAAAAATCACAAAATTCCACATTTTATGAATTCATTTGACTCTTCAAGTATAGCTTATGTCAAAGTGTATCTTCTTATATTATGGTCTAAATGCTAAGCCCCTGCATGACATGCTCAGTGGTACCTCCAGTCTTGCACAGGGCACACTGTGACTGGATGACAGTTTGGGTCATAATGTCTCCAGGTGATTGAGCTCTATTGTGCATACCTAACAGTTTTCATATAAACATGACCAAGTCTGTGGAGCCATCTTTGCGTACTCTAGTCCCATGCAGCAGTACAAGAAATAAAGCAGTTTAAAGGTGCTTAATGTGAGATTGGAAGTATTTCTATTGCCTCTTCACGGCTCTCAACGCGCATGCGGCTGAGCCGGCGGCTCGAGAGCTAACGGTGCTAACAGGGCTAACGGTGCTAACAGGGCTAACAGCGCTAACAGTGAAAACAAATGAAATATTTGAATTATTATATAGTGAAAGTCTAAACATGATTGAAGATGTTTCATAGCTATCGTGGCATTCATTAGGTTTCTTTGTAGACAGGAAATATTCTAACTGTCACTCCCAAAAGTCAGGAATAACCTGATTGTTTTTTAACACAATGATACTTCTCTTTTCATTTCTCACAAAGTGTTGATTCATTTTCCTTTTGTTTCGTAAACGTCACACTAAATCTGTACTTATTTAACAGCTCTGTGGTTCCTGTACTCCCTACAGGTGACAGGAGAGATGAATAAACCAGACCTGTGAAACACAAAGGAAACGCTCACTAAACTAATTTACGCTCTCCCCTTTCAAAGTCTCTCCCACATCCTTTCATTGACCTCTCCGTAAATTAGTTTCCTGTTTTTTGTTCAGCATAAACAACACCTACATGATTTATATCCATCCCAAAACATGCTGAGTAAATAAAGCTGCAGGCTGCAAACAATAACTGAAGCCCTGTTGGTAAAAAATAAAATTACCAGCAGCACAAACTCCAACTGAGTTTGTGTTAATGATGAATTTCATGATATTGTGATTAAAGAACAATTAAAGAACAAATTAAAAAAAGAATTAGACAATTTAGTGACTTTAATCAGTGATAATGATCAGACCAAAGAAACAAACAAACACTGTGAAACAATGCGATGAAAAGCAATCACAGTTCAAATGTCCAATAAACAGTGATGAAGGCTTGTATCGGTCTGTGGAGCTGTCCAAAGACACCACCACTTGTCAAGTGTTGATGCGTTTGTTTCCCCGAACAATACTTAGGAAAACAACATTTCACCAAGCGATAATTGGCAAAAGGAAAATGTGTCACCTTTTATGTGGATGTCCAATCAGTGTTGATGGTAAATGTATTTGATTGAAGCAATACGTGTCTCAGTGCTGTGTTATATCGACGGAGAAAGTGGAGTTCGCAGCCGCAAAATCTGTTGTTCTTCCTGCATCCATCATTTGCCGTGACAGTGACGCAGTCAGTCGCAAGGTGGAACTACAGACTGCTTTCTCAGTTTGGATTTCTCTGGTAAGCCAGGGAGTGTGGTGCTCTAGATGCCGCTCAGAAACAGAACTGCCTTGTTCTCTTTGCATGTATTGCAAACTAACTACGCTTCCAACTGTGAAAATGATAACAGTGTTTTGGCAGACTTGGATATTCAGCCGTATTTATTCGAGCCAGAGTGTATGGTCGAAGAAATGCAGCACAGAGAGGCCGCATTAGCTGCGCAAGAGGATATGGCCGGTGAGGACCCTCCGAGCATCAGAGACTCAATCCATCCTGGTACATGTAGGCGCTGCCGGCACGGCTCCACAAGCAGGAGAACTCAGCTTTCTAGGTCAATATAGCACGCACTGAGGAATTTATTGCTTCAACTGACTAAATGTACCACCAACACTGATTGGACGTCCACATAAAAGATGGTGAATTCTCCCTCCAAGATTCTTTGGATACTGAAATGTCTACAAAATATCTGTCGGCCACAGCCTCCCAGAAATGCTCCTGTTGTGGTGGTTGGTGGTTGTAACTTGCACACTTTGCTTATGTGTATAGTATGTTATTGTTATTCTATGTTCATATTGTTAGTTGTTGTAGGTGTAGTAGTCTGGTATTTTCATAGTGTATTCTAATATATTCTTTATATTGTGTATACTATAGATATTATCTCTAATGTTGATATGTATATTTACTGTGTATTTACTGTTCTTGTACATTGCCTGGATAACCTGCTGCTGTAACACAAACATTTCCCAATTTAGGATCAATAAAGTACTTCTATCCATCTATCCATCTATCTATCTATCTATCTATCTATCTATCTATCTATCTATCTATCTACTGTATTCCTTTTTTATTTGACTTCAAGTCCAGTGAATAAAACACAATTTTGCTTTTGTCCAAAAACAGATTTGACTCACTGAAAGCATTCACTCCACCTAACAGGTTGAGAGGAAACAGAAATGGTACTGTGCTAATTCAAAACCAGGTTACAATGAAAAGTAGAGCATAGCTGACCTCTTGAAGTGCTCGAGGAGGAAGCCTCCTCTCAGACGGACCTCCCACCACACTAACGCGAACCAGCACGTGATTCCTCTCCACTGATATGTTGTCGATGATGAACTCCCTGAGAGGGTTTAACAGAAAGGAGAAGGGATTGGACAAAGATGGACGTGTAAGAGGTGGTGCGAAAGGAAGCAAAAAAACACAATGGACTCTAATGGCTCTAATATAATAATCGTTCATGCACTAGAACACTGTCCTCGACCAAAGACATTAGTCAACTAACACGCATATGATTTTGTTGACTAATCGATTAGTTGATTCAATCGACGGATCTGTAAAACTGAGTTTCTCCACAAAGAATCTCACAAAAGCACCACTTTAAATCTTGTGTTTACCAGAGATGTGCTCATATG
>CAKALG010036636.1:0-10994 GCA_916700815.1 Helicolenus hilgendorfi | reverse complement strand
CTAGAGAGGCCTCTCACCGGCTGAACACGGCCGAATATCCGAGTCCGGCTGTCACAGTTCTGCATGCCCAGTCACCCTAGCTCCCATTCAGTTATTTTCCATTCACCCTGGTTTTCCCGCTCCTAAGCTTCAGCCACGTCCACCTCATCAAGGCAACATCTGTTCACCTGTTCCTCATTGCTCACAGCCAGTATGCCCCGGCCTCACATCCAGTATGCCCCAGCCTCACAGACACTCTTTGCCAGATTTGCCACTTTATTCCGAACTGATTTCCTGTTGCCGAACCCGCCTGCCTCTGACCTACCTGTTTTGTCTGTTTCCTGGTAAACCCACCAGCCTTCTGTTAATACATACATTAATTCGTCCATGGCTTAGACCAGTGTCTGACAACTATATGGCCCTGCTCAATAGGCTCTCATGCAATCGTTTCAGATTTTCTTCATTTTCAGGCTGGTTTTGTGGAGTCCAAGCTAGTCATGATTAATCGTTTTGCCTGGGACACGTGTAATAGTGAGCCTAAGTCCCGCCCCTTCCGGTGGACCCAATGGGACCTTATTTCAGAAAAAAATATGAACGGTAGTCAACTGAGAGAGATAAATAATTTTTTGATCCCGTTTGAATTGCGCCATGAATCACACAGATGATGTTTGTCAATTTAAAACATAATTTTGCAAGTCAAGAAAGTCTCAGTTTGTTGTACAACTGTTGAAGTATCAGACTGTGAAAATACAGTATGTAATTAGGAAGACTACGCACACTAAAAGTCGCGTAGTGACGCTCTCTCTCTGAAGCTACGATGCCGGTGTGTTTCATACTGGGATGTACTCACACCAGCGACGGGTCTCGCTCGTTCTTTCTCTTCCCGACTGATAAAAAGACCAGGAGTCGCTGGTTAAAACACATCAAGTAAGATTAGTTTCATTTGTGTGTGGTCATAGCTACATTAGCTTCGGACATATATTGTCCGAGACGAGCGGTTTTGCACAAAACTAAATGATACTACAACAAACCGACTTGCAACTTTCTTGACCTGCAAAATTATGTTTTAAATTGACAAACATCATATGTGTGATTGATGCCTGTTTTCGCTGCTGAATCAGTTTGACATCCAGGATATATATCCTTCAAACCCATATTATAGACCCTTCTGTCTGCTTCTCTCTGAAATAGTTTTTTTTTCTTCCAAAAATTAGATAATATTTATGTAGGGAGTGCAGTTAGTGACAGCATGGGCTCCATGGTAGCTCTGGCAGCTTAACGGAGTAGCAGCGGTGGTGGGGTTTAGCAAAGGGTCAAATGAAGATTTAAAAAATATATAGATCAAAGACAAAGAGACACGGCTGTAAGATCACAACTTGATCCAGTAATGTGTTTGGTGATTTGCACTTGAAAATGTGTCAATGTTAAAATACAGTAGGTTTAAATTTGAGACATCTATTTGAACCTTGGCTCAGTGACATTATTTCATTTACTTCAACAAATGTAGTAAATTTAAATAGAGTCAGTGAAATACTGTTAAAACACACGTTCAGACTAAACGCTGCCTATTTAAAAAAATCACTTTCAAACTGAAGCTGCACCACGTCCTGCCCACTCAGAAATATTAACATATAATCTCCAATATTATAGAAATTACGTTCAATCACATCATGAATGATAGAGATATTTATTGTATTTATTTATTATATTTAAGCTTTAAACTGATTTTTACAATACAAAAATGAGCATGGCTCACATACCGCCTCACATTGCTTGAGCCCTACTAAAGTAGGGTCAAAGGTTTTGCCCTTTTGGAAAAATTTAAAACATTTTGGACACCCTGGACTTCTAACCCCCGAAAGGCACAACTACACCCCACTGTCAGCCATCATACCTAATTTGAAGTTCCTAAGTTGAATAGTTCCCAAGTTCTACTCCGGAAACGAAAGTGTGACACGCGAACGGACGCACGGACGGACAGAAGCACAGACGGACACGTGGAGCGCTATATACCCCTGACTACGTTGTCGCGGGGTATAATAAACTGAGATTATACATTATATAGAATAAATGTTTTAGTGGAACAGTTCTTGTGTGCATAGAGTCACAGTGTTAAAAAGAAAGACAGGACTGTTGCAAAAAGAAGTACAGTTTTATTCTGAGCTGACGGTGACTTGATGCTATGTAATATTATAAAATATCATATATTTATACTTTTATTGTTTTTATCCACATCTGTTTTCCTTCATTTTCTCATCCAATCCCCAAAAGGTGTGTTCAAGCTTTGAACAACACAGTGATAATATTTCAAAAAATAGGATTTTAATGATCATTACGTATAGTTTATAAATTCAAACTGTATTCCATAATTTGTTATCTCCCTGGTTATTTATCCATGCCAATATACTTCATGTCTGTTAGTAGATGACTTCTGCTAAATAAAAAGGTTGTAGTGCCAGTATTTAATACATTTTCAGTTTCCCATTAACTGGTCTGACATGGTAGCACCATTTACAGCAATCACAACAGTCAATAAGAAATGTTCATAAGCGAGTTATCTGCATGTTTTTTTTTTTGCTTTGTGTAACCAGTAGGGCGTCAGCGAGTCATGTTGCTTTTTAAAGCCAAGGTTTTCAGAGCGGCTGTCAGCTCAGACTTGTTGACTCAGACGTGCTGAAGTCTTTTTTTCCACAATGAGGCTGATTGAGGGCCTGGTGTCGGAGCAGAGAGGTTAGTAAGACACCCACCTTCCTCCCAGCTTAATTTCAAAGTGCTACTGGAGTGAGGAGATTAGAATGAGTGGGGTGCTGGGAGTGAGGGGGCAGGGTGCGAGAGCGGGGCGCCGAACAACAGAGGTTTGCTACAAAGCTCAGTAATCGTACATTCGGGGGACTGCTGCGATAAGACATAAAAGACACCAGACTTAAGGAAAACCCTCACACTAAATGAAAGAGGAGGAAGTGGTTAACAAAAAAATGATACTACGTCTCACTTTCTTTTGTTGTTGGGGGGAAATGAAATCTGTAAGGTAAATAAAAGATGAAACGTTAAGAACAACAGCGACCTACAACAGCAATTCGGGGAGGAGGGTTGAGAGGGATCTAGCAATGTATTTCACATTTATTCTTCTGTCTGTTTCACACTGCTTAAGCACACTACTTACAAGCTGATATTATTAGCCAATCTTAACAATCTGTCTCCTGTAAGCTGATTGTAGAAGGTGCAATCCCCTCACTGTGGTGATCAGACAGCTGGGGCCCAGGTAGATAATGTATCCTGGAATAATTATGGGATTTAGGGAGATGTTAGGCTTTGTAAATGCTTTCATTGTGACAGCGTTGAGTGTTTGACACAGCGGTACTCCCAGTTCACAATACCCCTGGGCACTTCTACAGACACGTCCTTTAATCACTGCATTCCTCGTGGCACTTTCTGCTCTCAGAGTGATAACAATTGTTCCGATCACTAATAATCATTAACTGTGGACGTCTCGCTGTTCCTGTGATGTTTCCGTTGAGGTTAAATGCTCATTACACTAAATCACCAGATATTTGCTACTACTTGAATCCCTTCTATTTAACTGAAACATTTTTATGAAATTAAATGTCTTTAGGAGTCCATTTAGAGCTTATTTTACTCCTTTTGAAAAGAAGAATATACTCAGGTGCTGTTCATTTTTGCTCCATGAAGTGACTTTTTAGACCTTTTCCTCTCCCTCCACATAACAACAGGATAGGTTTACCTTCAATGTGTTTTAACTATGGCTGTCAGTCAATTAAAATATTAAATTGTGATTAATCTCATGATTATCCATAATTAATCATGATTAACTGCAAATTAATCACACATTTTTTATCCATCCAAAATGTACCATATATGGAGATTCATTATTCTTATCAACATGGGAGTGGACAAAATCTGCTGCTTTATGCAAATGTATGTATATATTTATTTTTGGAAATAATTGATAACACAAAAGAATAACTATCATTGTCCAGAAACCCTCACAGGTACTGCATTTAGCATAAAAAATATGTTGAAATCATAACATGGTAAACTGCAGCCCAACAGACAACAACAGCTGTCAGTGTGTCAGTGTGCTGACTTGACTATGACTTGCCCCAAACTGCATGTGATTATCATAAAGTGGGCATGTCTGTAAAGGGGAGACTCGTGGGTACCCATAGAACCCATTTTCATTCACATATCTTGAGTTCAGCGGTCAAGGGACCCCTTTGAAAATGGCCATGCCAGTTTTTCCTCGCCAAAATTTAGCATAAGTTTGGAGCGTTATTTAGCCTCCTTCGCAAGCTAGTATGACAGGTTGGTACAAATGGATTCCTTACGTTTTCGAGTTTCATATGATGCTGGTAGCTTCACTCTAGCGTTAAAACTGAGCTACAACCTCCGAAAGATTAAATAACAGCTGGGCCCAATGGCGGCCCGTCAGATTTTTAGGAGGTTAATTAAAATCGCAATTTGCGTTAAAGAAATTAGTGGTGTTAAAATTAATTTGCGTCAACACGTTATCATTGCGGTAACTTTAACAGCCCTAGTTATTATTAATTTGACACTTCAAAAGCTTCTTTAAATATTTATCAATTACTTTTCCAAATATGTATCAGTTAACATTACTTTTTGAAATCCACATGAACCACTCTTCGCATGTGCATAAATTAGGTCCACCACACAGCGCTTATTTAAAAAGAAAATACTTCACCTTTAAAGCTGATTTGCCTGTTACTCCTGTTATTTAAAAGAGTGCTCTCTAATCACAAACCAATTTACATTGTTATGCAATTGAACATCTAGCACAATGACAGAATGACTGTATACATTCTGCTTCTGCTTGTGTTTCTTTCTTTTTTTTACTGCTGCTTTAAAGAAAAACCTGAATAAATGGCGCTTTATACCTCAGATTTTAAAATCTCAAACATGCTGAACTGATTTTTTTTTTCCATTTTACTGCCTACAAACAACAACAACAACAACGACAACAAGTTCAATGTCTGTTAATGAAGAGCAGGCAGCTAGCACAACCCTGTGGTCTTGGTCCAGTTGTAGAGCTTTAATGAACAGACAGTTACGCCAGTGTTACAGTTAACACACCAAGAGGCTGAGGGGAGTAAATGCCAATACAAATTTGTCACTAGTCTAATACTTCATACAGGTAGAATAAATTATACTATGGTAACATACGCACATGCCAAACAGAAAGCAGAACAAAACAAGCAGAGAAAGGACCAAGGGGTAAACAGGTGGGGATGGGGGTCAATGAGCATATCTGTACATTTGATCCTTAATGTGCTCCTTGGTTTGCTGTCAGTGAAAAAATATATATACACAAGGTAGAAGGTAAACACAGCCAGCGTCCAAAGAGTTTCCATGGCTCTAGCGGAGGTGCAGAGGGGTGACATCATAAAAGCCTCTGTATGAGACAGTGATGATGATCGCCCCTCACCATAGGTATACACGGACACCAGCATCCAGTGGAAACGGAAATGAATTCACCAAAGTCTGCTGAGTTTCATTTCGTGGCATCATCTTTAAATTCATGATGGTCACAAGCCGAGAATTAAACACCGGGCGTCTCTCTGAAATGGCATCGAATACAGATCAAAGAAAGAAAGAAAGAAAGAAAAAGGAAAGAAAGAATAAAAAGAAAGGGAACCTTAGGAATGCAGAAGCATACTTTGATTGTTCAAGTATATTTTTTTTATATGGAATGATGTAATAGCAATAGGGGGAATGATTCTCTCTATGGTCTCTATTTATCCTCCAACCTTGAAGTAGTTTCCACTGAAAACCACAACAAAGAATCTATGCACCGTTGCTGTTCCTCTTCTGAGCAGGGCCATAGTTCCTGTGGAGAACACGGAGGACTGGAATGGCAGGGAGCTTTTCCCTTTGGTCGGTATGGGTGATTAGGAAGAATCAAATCTCTCTCTCTCTCTGACTGCACTACATCCTCAATGGAAATGGTGTAGTTTGTCGTTTGTGCTGCTTTATCTTTTTTTGTTTTAGGTTGATGTTACAGAAATCTGTCATTTCTTTATGACATGTCAAAATGCAAATTTATCTATAAATATAGTGGTAAACTGTTTGGCTTGTGGGCCGTGTGTTTGGCTAACAGAGCTAACAGCGAATGGGACTAAACACACAGAACGACTGACAAACAGTCAATGTGAAGCGTTACACAGTTAACTGCAGTTTAGCTGCACAGAGCCAATGCAGACAGCTGCATAGATACAAATCTGAGAAGTGCGAGTGAAAAATGCGTCCGATACACTTGCGGTCTAGACGTGGGGGCAATTGTGGTTCAATTGAATCATCATCCATCACAGCAGCGGTCGTTGCAGACACACCTGGTGGAGATCTGGACTCTACTGAGTCTACTGACTCACCAAAATCCATGTCTTCTGTTAAGATTACATCAGGACAGTTGATGTTGGCGCATCATAGTACACCCCAGTGGTAGTTTTCATAGATAAATGCAAGAAGTAAACATTAAATGAACTAGAATAAAAAGAAATGAAAATGAAGAAAAGAACTGTAATGTTTAGTACCAAGCTGCCTGGAGAAATGTCCGGCTATACTACCAAGTGGGAATTGATAGTCACACTGAATGTCAGCTGCTCAGTCAGGAGCTTGTTTGACCTCCAACTATTGCCAAAGCTCTTCAGGAGGTCTTGTTGTTGATAAGAGGGACTGCATCTCTTCAGGAATAGCTGAATTAGTCCATATCAGTCTGCTACAGAGGTGTTTATCTCCCTCACATACTTACACACACATGCACACATGGGTTCCTGAAGGCTGACACATTTCTTTTTTTTCTTTTTAAGCTGCCAATATCTTGTGCTGTATCTATAAAGTTGACCAGTTCCACATAAAAAATATGAAGGATCTAGAGTTGCCCCGGCATTTTATTCAAGGTGAAAAAAAAAAAAAAATAAACTGTCTATTTGGGTTGCAATATTTTAAAGACAGCAGCTTAAAATCTTTTTTTTTTTTTTTTTTTTTGCTGACCTTCGGTGGTTTAAATTCTCACCACCCATCTGTGACGCAGTGTGCGGTCAGAAATACAACACACTTAAATTTGAGGTAGAATTCATGAGCCATAATCAAATCACATGTGCAGTTGTCTGACATCACAACCAGAAATATATGTCAATAAACGAAACTCAAAATTAGCGATCATGGCGGTGACTTAGCGGAGTAACCGGACTGCGCACCCTTAAAGTGCACTCAGACTGAATGCGAGGAGTTTTTTTGACGTGAACGATTGTATTTAATGTCAATTCAACGACACAATGGATGCAAATTGGATGTGAATTCACTCTGGGTGCCGTGGTGGATTGACACAAAAATGGGTGCTTAGCATTCAGTCTGAAAGCACCGTTACAGGATCACTATAATGCAACATTTTGTCGTTTACTGACCCACAGAAGAGCTGTTTTTTGTGAAATATTTTTTAAATAGCAGGTCACACCCAGTCTAAAATGAGGGTTCACATAATAATTGTTTATATCACTAGTTTATAGTTAGCCAGTAAAGTTAGATTCCACCAATGCTGTGTACAAAATGTAGTGCAATATAAACAACAAATAAAAAAAACAGTGAAAATCCTTTTTTTTGTGGATTTGGTTGGTCCCATGGGGGTATGTTTAAAGCTTGGGCAGCTGCATCATTCAATCGTTAAACCCTGGAGAAACACTAAAATGGAATAAAGTATAAAAAAGCTAAATATCAGCCCAATGTACTGTATAGTCAATGTATGACACACACACACACACACACACACACACACACACACACACACACATATGGTCTCTGGGAGATTTGTATTGGATGGCAGCAGGAGATGCGGGTTGTGCTGGTGACCAGGTGTCATGTTGCATGCATGTCAGGTGAGTACTAGTAGGCCTGGCCAGTCTCAACCTGCAGCAGTCCCAGTACAGCTGAGTGGTCGGCCAGCTTCATCCTGCGCTGACTGGACAGGCTGACGTTCTTTGCCAGGTAATCCACAGCTGCTGGAGAAGATCGGAGACAGGAGACACAGTTAATGATGTGTGTTTAAATATATATATATATATACTGTATATATAACTGTGGATTTGTCTGTTGTTCTATCTCTTCATTGAAGCTATATGTTGTTTACACTGAGTGAAATATGTATATTGATTGATATCATTGCATAGGAAATGAAAATGAGGAAGAACATGGAACTGTAAGACTATGCTGTAATGGAGCAATGAGATGTGACATCTCCAAAATCTGATCAGTGGCATCTGAGTTATTACCTCCGCCAAGGCCAAAGGCCTAGGAAAGAGGTTATGTTTTCACCGGCGTTGGTTTGTTTGTTGGTTTGTCTGTTGGTTTGTCTGTTAGGAGGATTACTTCAAAAGTCCGCGATGGATTTGAATTAAATTTTTCGGGGGGGTGGGGTGTGGCACAATGAACAATCCATTTTGGTGGCGATCCAGCTTCGGGATTTTTTTTTAATAACTCAGCCTGTGTATTAACACCACAGGCTTTAAGACATGCGCAGTATAACTGATCACCCTGCCTCTTTCCTTCTGCCTGCAGAGAGAGGGACAGAGAGAGAGCGGGGGTGGAGGAGGGGGGGCCACCTGTAGATTTTTTCACATTAAACTCGGTGAAATTACAGTTGAGTTCGACCAAAGCGCACTTGGTGATCTCAACATAAACAAAAATACACGTGGATGATGGCGCAAGCTGAACAGAGAGGGGGGGCAATCGCACTCGGGCAAAATACTTTCTGACATCCCTCTCCTGTCTGTAGCAATCGGTCTTAATGAAGAATTAAATCTTTGAAAATGGGTCACTAATATATAGTAGTTGTTTTATTTAAAGTCTCAGTAATTTCCCAAAAGAGAAAAAAATTGACATTTCATGTGTGCGTGTGTGTTCATGGTAATGAAGGAACATGTCATCCAGTGCAACAGTGAGGCTCATTGGGTGTATTTTTCATAGTTTTTGGACAACAATGGAGCTCTATGGCACAGAGGAACAAGATGTATCAGGCTTTGGTACACACCAATACTTGTTGGTAGATATATTAATCGTTGGTTTGGCGCTGCACGAGATTTGTTGAAGGAAAAATATTGAATATCACCAGACTTGAACACGCATTATACTGCTGCAGAATTGTTTGGTTTACGTCCAATCATACTGACTGACAAGATAACACTGTGTTTGACAGACAGACAAAAGGAGCCAACGATTTGGCTCTACAGACAGAAAGACAGAGAGGCAGGTAGACACAAGAAGAACTGTGTTTTCTTGCAAAGCTGGCATTAATGCTCAGCGTATTTTTCTGTCTGTGTGGTGGATGTTTTGCCCCACCCTGGTTCAGCTGTTGATAACTTCTCTTTTATAGGGCAGGAGAGAGGAGGGCTGACAGCAGATGTGATGTGACACGGTGTGTTTGGGTGTGCACGAGCGTGCGTCGTGGCTATCGGGGGGGAGATAAGTAAGGCATGTCAGTTAGGATGCTAGCGTGCACAGAAAGGAAGCTGTCACTCTGCGCTGAGGAATGAGAGAACGAAGAGCACCTATGGGTGGGCAGGTCTGTCTGCCAAGATGCCAGTCACCCAGACAGCAAGTGGGGGAGCGGTGTGTGTGTGTGTGTGTGCGTGTGTATGTGCGTGTGTTTCACAAGGGTTTAGTGAGGCCCTCTAAAGGAAGCTGTTTTTCCTGTCAACCAGCTTTATACCTTAAATCCCTGTTGAGCAGTCACACTGAGAGTCCTCTTGCCTCCGAGATTGAGCCTATCTGATAACACACACTAACACACGTGCACAAACACACGTGCACACACACACACTCACATGTCTCAGCTATTTTGACAGTATGTACTTTAATCTGTCAGGAGCTCCCTGCATTAGAACAAGAGAAGAGTCAAATGTCTGAAGTAAACTGCTAAATCTGTCTGCAGGAGGGAGAGGTGGGAGTGGAGGGCCACAGCCCAACCACCAACATCACATCACCGAGGATGAGAGAGAGAAAGAGAGACTTTCTGCTGCGACGTTAGCAATCATATTGGTTATATCTGATATACATTTTATATACATTTATATATATTTACATTTTAAGAAAATGCTTCACCGCCAGAAAAGTTGAAAGAAAAGAACACTGACTCAGTACGTTCATATTTTAACCAACATATGTTGCTGAAACATTCAAACCATTCTATCTACGTTTCCAACCGAGCCACCACACTGTAACTATAGTTTAAAAAACATCTTCAAAAGAATTTCCAGATGCTCTGGCGGGCCGCTGGGCTCACACACACTGGTGAAAACCTTGCCTGATGTTCAGAAGTGGAAAATTTTCATTGCAAAACTGATTGTCATAAATTAAGGCACCTCCAGTGGAATACATAATCAACTTCCGTTGACAGATCTCCACCATCATTTATGCGATCCTCTCTGTTGTGCATTATACTGTACGGTGAGGGAGAAAGACTCTGTCACAAATGTCGCAAAAACTCTGACTCCAGCTCGGGGCGTCTATTAAAATTAAATTAAATTAACAAATGTGTTTTGGGGCAGAATGCGTCAAATCGGCACCTGAAAAAAAGGCACAAAAGTTGGAGTAAATCTGGCCCCAGAGCTGTTTTTGTTAACCAAGGTGCAGGTTGCAAAGTGGTATGTCATTCCCAGTGCATCGAAGATCTGCTAGCACACTTGGTATTTGGTATTTTTCGTGCGAAAACGCTTGTGGGATGCACTTGTTGATATAGGGTGGGATGAGGAACAACCCACTGCCCGTGAATAGATGTGGATTTAAAAAAAAAAAAAATTGTTAAACTACTACATTTAACCAACTGATCACTCACTAATTGATATAATAGTGCTAGAGTTAGTGATGGAGAGTTTTAAAACACATGTTCTATATATGAAAATGTTGCTGTTTGTTTAGTCTGAACTAGCAGGACTCAGGACTCACTCTGGCCGTACTGACTGTACTGGTAGCCGGCGGCAGCCACAGCC